>CAUYRH010063758.1:0-45851 GCA_963574655.1 Perodicticus potto | reverse complement strand
CTCAAGCTGTCACCCTGGATAGAGTGCTGTGGCATCACAGCTCACAGCAACCTCCAATTCCTGGGCTCAAGCGAGTCTCCTGCCTCTGCCTCCCAAGTAGCTGGGACTACAGGCGCCCGCCACAACGCCTGGCTATTTTTTTTTTTAGGTTACAGCCACCATTGTTGTTTGGCGGGCTGGGCTAGATACGAACCTGCCAGCTCAGGTGTACATGGCTGGCGCCTTAGCCTGTTGAGCCACAGGTGTCGAGCCAATATTTGAATTCTTTAAGCTCTTTATGTAATCTCGCCATCCTCAGCACCATCACCATCAGTGTCAGGTGCTATTCTCAGTACTTTTCATACATTGATTCATTTAACTATTATAATAGTCCTGTGTAGTAGGTACTATTATTAGCCCCACTTTACAGATCAGAAAACTGTGGCAAAGGGAGTATAAGTGACTTGCCCAACTCTCTGTGTAATATTTAAGTGGGTCAATAAAAGAATGAATAAACTTCATTATCTTTTAGGGTTTTTTCTTTTAACATCTAGTCATCGGAGCTAGAAAAGTAAAAGCCTGAATGTTTATGCATTTGATGCCTTATCTGGGCTTCAGAGTTAACATTATTTCAGTAATCAGCTTCGACTTTTGAGGCCACTTTGGCAGTGTTGCCAACAGTCTTATAGTCATTTGTGTGTATTTACTAGTTAACTTGACCACTACAGGCAGTTTATCTACATTTTAATCTTCCTAAATATCTTCTTCTCCAAATAAATTCTGAAAGCAAGATTATTAAATATAAGCAGTAAAATGAAGGCCTCATTGTAACAAGATATATTCTTATATCATATCCATGCTTTTGAATATATATTAACAGCCCTCCTGCCCACCAACACACACACATACTCTTAGAGTAGATAGTATTTTACAGAAACCTTATGGTGCTTTCTGCACTGTGGCTTCTGTTTCCCGAAAGCCCTAGAACCCAATAATTAAAATATGCAAATCTCTTCATAATAGTTTGATTTTAGTCTTTGCCCATGGAAAATTCCTCTTTTTTTCAGATGCAAAGCATTTTGTCATTAAGATTTGATTGTTAATTAAATAACAAGAAACATACACAGAACTTTCTAAACCTCTATTTTAAAAAAAGGCAAGATTTTGATAATCTCTTCTAGTAAATTTCCAAGTTTCCAAACTACAGAAGACCACATTAACAAAAATACAGCTTGAAAAATTCAAATTTGGTCTGGTGGAAGATTTGAAAAAAAACTATATTAGTTTATATACATAGAAAGTTAATCAGCAAGATGGGTGGTTACGTGCTTTTTGTGACTGGTTATTTCAAATAAGATCTGTAAAACAAATTGAGTTAAATGATTATATATACACATGGAAACTACCTTTCTATACCCTAACATGCCAGGAGTTTGGTTTCTGAAATCCAAAAAAACTGAATGAGGAACAAATGTTTAGGATCACGAATGCATATCAGAGGTCTCAGATAACCATGATGTAACAGGATGGGACGAACACGCATAGTTGAATGGTACAGGGCTTTGAAATCAGCAGCTCTGGTGGGAGCTGCCCAAACAGTTGTTGTGTCAGGTGCAGTGGGGGGAGGTGAGGACAGTTAAGGCAGGTTGCAGGGAAGGCTGTCTCTGACTCAGTAGAGGATGTGCTTCTCTTGCCAGTTGGGAGGCATCTCAAAGATGTTGGTTTAATAGAGTGGGACACAGGTGGTGACTGTCACCTTGAAGCTCCTCCTGTCATTGCTATATGCCTTCAGACTAGGAAATGAGGATAAGATTTCCTGAATTCTTGTCCCTGGAGGCAGATGAATGTTGGAAAAACATTTTAGGACAGCTTTTTTTTTTGTCTTTTTAAGAACACAAGTCTAGCATTTGCTTAAATGAGTATATTCCTTAATGTCACCTGTTTGAGTGATTAATATCTTAGCGTCTTTGTAAGGCCTGATGTGATAAAAGCACTTTCATATGCAATATTCTGTTTGATTGAGGTCTCAAAATTCATGCGCAGCAGATTGGCTCGGTATTATGAAATCCATTTTTAAAATGAGAAAACTGAGGCTGCGGGAGGTGACCATTCTCTACCCTCTTCATAGCTGATAAAGTCAAAACCAAATGTAAATCTGCCTCATTTGGTTCCAGGCTTAGTTTAGTGGTCTGTTTATACAAAGCTCCCATTAGGTGGAAAGTTCTGGTTATTTTTTATTTTTCCCTTAACTTTACAATCAACAGGCTAAAGGGCCATGTTTTGTAAAACAACCGCTGGTCCCATACTTAATAAGCCCTTAGCTAACACAGTTGAAAAAGTTTTTGAGTTTAATTTCCTTAGGAGAAAGGTACTTGGTGATTCCCTATTGTAAGGAGTGTTTCAGATATTTGGATTTATTTATTCTTATTTAAACAAGAATATTGTTTATTGTTATTGTTTATTTGAATAATTGGCATGAGGGTGTCTAATAGAAGGGGACATAAACTGCTAGAATAGTAAAAAGAAACTTATTTAAATAGATAATTGAACTAGGGTAAGAAATTAAAGTCAATTCCCCAGAAATCATAAGTATCAGTCTCCAGACCAATTCAAATATTTTGACCTGGTTGTTTGTACCCTCACATTAACCTGAAAAAAAAAAGTATCAGTCTGTAAACACACTATAATGGGTAAAAATAGATATTCTACTTGTGTTTAATTCTCTTATTCCTTGAGAACTGCATTTGAAGTGCTACTTTGTTCTTTATAAAACATGAAGTCTATGATAGCTTAGGCCAGCTTTATCTTCACTGTCTTCCCTCACAAGATTAACATGTCTCTTTGCTCTTCTGCAATATTTATATGGCTAATCTTGGTAACAGGCAGTTTTCAGTCACTGATGTTTGCCATAGAGGCACCCACAGAAGCAGATTTAACTGGAAAAACTGTTACCCAGTGAGAATCACATTACCTGGCAATTTCTGCCCTCATTTTAATTATTCAAAAATGTTTTTGTTGGGAGTCTGGCATGCCCTCATTAGCATGGAGCTGGTCAGCATGGCTGAATCAATCATGCAAGGAGAATTCGTGTCCTGCCAGGCTTGTCACCGCCTGTTAACTCACAAGATAAACTTGGCCTGGGACTTGTCTTGGCTGGAAAGAGTATAGGCTATATTGATAGCAGATGGTGCCCACTGTATTTTGGTCTAAAAGTTCAGCATCACTATGGGACAGGGGCTGATCCAAGGAGGAGACTCATTAGAATAAAGGTTTTGTAGTTCACTGTGGTCCCTGAAATTATGCAAGATATTCTATTTTAATGTTTTTAAAAGTAGAGCTTTTACCAACAATTCCCAAATGCAGTGATGGGTGAATGATTTTATGGGCTTTGCTCAGATTTATTTACCCTACAGTTTTAACCCTCACCATTTTTCCCCTTGGTTCCACTCACTCTATAGAAAATTGAGGCTCTGAAAGGATTGTGTCCAAATGACACAGCGAGGCAGTGACAGATGGGACCTCTGATCTAGGCCAGTACAGACTCCACTCCACTGTATCTTTTGTCTTCACAGAAGAGAAGAGTATCTTCCAAGTTAGACATTTGATTTTGTTTGTTTATATACTTATTACTGCTAGTTGTTCCTAGAACAGGAAATCCACATATAGATGCCCCACCTATATAAGTTTCTGAAGGCTTCCATAACAAATTCTCACAAACTTGTTTTAAAACAGCAGGAATTTAATCTTTTCTCAGTTCTGACGTCCAGCCATCTACAGTCAAGGTGTCAGTGTGCTGCCCTGTCTCTTCCAGCTTCTGGTAGCTGCAGGCATTCCTTGACCTCTGGCAACATAACTCCATCTCCCTCCTTCACATAGACTTGTCACTCTGTTTCTCCTCTTCTGTCTGTTTTTTTTCCTCGTAAGGCAACTTGTTATTGGATGTAGGGTCCATCTGGATGATCTGGAATGATCTCATCTTGAGAGCCTTTACATAATTACATCTACAAAGAAACTTTCCCAAATGAAGTCATATTTGCAGGTCCCAGGGGTTAGGGCTTGGACATATCTTTTTGGGGGACCACAGTTCAACCCAATGTTCTACATATATGCTATCTTAACTCACTCAGCACTCTACTCTTTCTAGGAACTTTTTTTTTTTTTTTTGAGACAGAGTCCCACTATGTCACCCTCGTAGAGTGCTGTGGCGTCACAGCTCATAGCAACCTCAAATTCTTGGGCTTAAGCAATTCTCTTGCCTCAGCCTCCCAAGTAGCTGGGACTACAGGCGCCCACCACAACGCCTGTCTATTTTTTGTTGTAGTTGTCATTGTTTGGCAGGCCAGGGCTGGATTCGAACCCACAAGGTCTGGTGTATGTGGATAGCATCCTAGCTGCTGAGCTACAGGTACTGAGCCATACTCTTTCTAGGAACTTTCTAATTTTCACTATCTTTTTTAATTCTAACCTATATATTTTGGATAATGTGGGGGGAACATTATCAGTGTTTTTCCTGGATCATCCATTCTTTTAAGTCCTTAAGGACAGTGTGAGCTCTCTGAGGACAGGGACTACATATTTTATCTTTGTAGTGTCAATAGGTGGCCATGGTAGGTGTACAGTCAGTGTTTGTTGAATAGATTTGAAGGACTGTGTGAGAGTTAGAACTTTTTGTTCTGTTTTTTTGTAGAGACAGAGTCTCACTTTATCACCCTTGGTAGAGTGCCATGGCATCACACAGCTCACAGCCACCTCCAACTCCTGGGCTTAGGCAATTCCCTTGCCTCAGCCTCCCAAGTAGCTGGGACGACAGGTTCCCGCCACAATGCTCGGCTATTTTTTTGTTGCAATTTGGGAGGGGCTGAGTTTGAACCCGCCATCCTTGGTATATGGGGCCGGCACCCTGCCCACTGAGCCACAGGTGCTGCCCTGAGTTGGAACTTTTTGAACACTTACAATCTATTATGCTATTCTCTAATGCAGTTACATCAAACAGTATCTTCACTATAGCATTTGGCTCCTACTGGAAAAGACATTTGCTAGGTCATGAAGTATGAGCTAAAAAATCATTTAAAAAGAGTCAGAAAATACTGACACCATGGGCCTCATAAAGATGTAGGAAGGAAAAAACTTATTAGATGCAACTACACATCTGTAGATCTTCGTTAGATAGGATGTGGCCTGTATTTTCAGCTCTCCTGTGGCATTTTGTAGGGTGACAAATATATCTGTTGAATTGCTAGAAGTTCAATAGATATTAAAATAATTTATTCTTAGAAAAATTGAGCATAATTATTTCCAAAAATTAAATCTTGGGAGAAGTGAATGAATAAAACCTCATGTTTTATGAATATTTGGGTAGATTGGCTTAATGTACCAGCTGAGAAATATTCAATCTTAAAAAGTATGAGGGAGAAAAAAGGAACATGTTTTAAGATACAATCACAGTTGTGTTTTCTATGAAGAACTCTTGGAATGCTGTATAGTTCCCCAACGTAGTGGTTCAGTGGGACAAAACTCCCCTGAATTTACACTAATGTACACTAAGGTTGGTTAATAGTGATTCCTTCATGTCATATTTATTACGTAGTATAGATTCACTCTGAGGGCCCCAGTCTTCAAATTAAAACATATTAGCTGCATAAAAGCCCAGTTTTGAATTTGGTAAAAAGTATTTGCTTTTAATGCTGGAAACTTGATGTCATTTTCCATGAACTCTATCATGAGTAGAAGATCCTAGAAACTTCCATAGCCTTTTAAATGCTCAATTGAAATGATGGTTTGTATAAGTGAAAGGCAAGTGTGTGGTTCTGCTTTAAGCATCCAATAAGCTTGCTATTTTAATTGTCTCCCATTTACCCAATTGGCAAAGGAGAGATTTCTGCCCTTGAGTTATGGGGCACACAGCACTCAGCACTGGACGATGATATTGACAGCAATTTCCTAGTCACTTATTCTCACTGCTGGGGGAGGAGACACCACATGCCCTGCAGGGCTGTTGAGGGGGTGCCCTAGGAGCAGAGTGAACAACCAAAGGCTGTGAGAGGTAGGCTTCATAGTATTAAGAGGATGGGATACCCTCTGGAACCTGTGGAAGGTTGTGACTGGCTTGCTTAAAATTCTGTGGATTGGAAGGAACTGAAACTTGCTACTCAGGGGCAAGGAGAAACTGTGTCTGGTCCCTGTGATAAAAGGGATACTTGGCTAGGAGACTTTACTTGTTGGTACAGAATGGGCAGGGAACTTGCAGACGGGCCATTTGAGGCCCCCCTGGTTTTACTAGATGTCAAGGCTACAAACATACATGCAATATAGGTTTACAGAGCCCTAATTTCAAGTATCACACCACAATTGCTTCTTGTGATTCACAGGCTTTTAATGTTTTTAGGTAAAAAGCTGAATTTATTTTTTATAATCATCAAAGACTACAAAAGAGATAAATTTTTACTTATAGTCTGGTGACAGACGTTAGAAAGTGGCTTGAAGGTTATGATTTCCATGTTCTAGCACATAGCTTTTAATACTTACAAAATTGAAAAATTTAGCAATAGAAGTTGAACACCCCAAATCTGAAATGCTTCAAAATCAAGAACTTTGGGGGTACTGACAGGATGCCCAAAGGAAATGCTCACTGAAGCATTTTAGATCTTGGAGTTTTGAATTTGGGATGCTCAACAGGTGAGTATAACACAATATTAAACACTGCTGGTCCCAAGTATTTTGAAGAAGGGAATGCTTAATCTGCGCTGAATATAAAAGAATTGTATCTGATAATGATTATACTTTTGAGTTTATGAATAACTTATTTTAAACTAAAGATAATTATTGACATATCTCGTAACAGACTGAATTCTTTCTGAGAATTTCTTTTCTTTTTTTGATAATTTTTTATTTCAATAAATTTAGGAGGTACAAGAGTTTTTTTTTTTTTTTTTTTTATTACATGGTTGAATTGGTTTGTTGAAAAGTCTGGGCTTTTAGTGTATCTGTCACTTGAATAGCGAACACAGTACCTTTGAATTTCTTTTACATGGTATTTTTGCCAGTTCAGGTTTGCAATTTGGTGGCTTATTAAAAAGCAATACTCATCGAGAAGCTAATAGAAAAGTAATCATTCTAATTTTCTTAGCAAAAAAGAATATAGCTTTGCATGTCCTCATACAGTAAGGTTATACACATCTATGAAATTTATTAATATATATTGAAAATAGTATTTGCCATAACATATAAATTAGGAATCTAATTGAAAGACATTTGATTTTTCAAAAAATATCTCGCATCGGCTCGGCGCCTATGGCTCAACAGGCTAAGGCGCCAGCCATGTACACCTGAGCTGGCAGGTTCGAATCCAGCCTGGGCCCGTCAAACAACAATGACGGCTGCAACCAAAAAATGGCCGGGCGTTGTGGCGGTCGCCTGTAGTCCCAGCTACTTGGGAGGCAGAGGTAGGAGACTCACTTGAGCCCAGTAATTGGAGGTTGCTGTGAGCTGCGATGCTATAGCACTTTGTCCAGGGCGACAGCTTGAGGCTCTGTCTCAAAAGAAAAAAAAAATATATCTCACATCTCATTGTTTTTAGAATGTCCAATTTTAAGAAGAATCTTGGCAAATTCTATTGGTGCTTTTCTAAAAATGAATGTCTTTTATATCAAAAGCTACTAGATAGAGTGTTTATCCAACCCAAGATGTTTTAAATGCTTACGTAGACATTTTAAGTAGTATTTGCATAATAACTTCCCATATTTGTAGATTGCTGACTAGTCAATTGTGATGACTGTTTACCCCACGTGGAACTTTTCATGATGTAGATTTTGTATCTTTTCCCATTCAACTTAGTCACACTAAGGACTTGACAGAGGAGATGTGGCTATTTAAAAGGAACACAGAAAAAGAAAAAAAGGCACATGGACTATTATATTGCTATTCTCAGTCTTAAGAAATCCTAGGATGCAGTTTATTCAACTGAATTGCATTAGAGAAACTAGGAAATTTTGGCCTCACAGAGGGATCCTGGGTCTTAGTATCTTAACAGGGCAAAAAAGAGTTCAGTCATTAGTTGGAGAATTGAAATGGTTTGTGGCAAAGTCATATAATCAAGATGGATTATAATCAAGATGGATTATGGTCTTGCAGGCAAGACACTTAGATCCACAAGAGGCAAGAAGGATCCAATTGTGGTCAGGGCGTGGATTTATAGACAGGCTTAAATCAATTAAATTCAATCTTCAGGTCCTAACTAAGATATTACTTCCTCGGGGATGACTTTTCTGCCCTCACCCCACATCCACCCCTTGGGATTGTGTCTTGCCAGGTATCTTATGCTTCCTGTATTATATTTTATCATGTTTTATTGTATATGCTTGCTTACATATCTGCTTTTCCTGCTAGGTAGACTACAGGCTCTGTCAAGGCAAAACTATAACTCTATTGTTTATTTTTCTTATTCCCATTTTTTAGACAGTGCCTGGCACAATAAATACATGGAAATTTTAAGTCCAAAAAAATGTTCTCAGTGAACTCAGTAAGCAAATTGCTGCTGTGTAGTCCTGGGCTTTTAGAATTGATGATTCAGGTGACCCTCCAGGATATATTAGGTCTTAAAATACCTGAATTTTTTACATCAGGTCCTAATCCCCCGAGGGGAAACAACTTATTATACCTCTCATTAGGCCTCATTTCTGGGAAACCTCTGGCTCTGTGTAAACATGGAGGTCCATGTCCTCTGTAGAGATTGGTCCTTCAATAGTAGCCTTCACTCCACACATCGTTATCTTGTGAAGTACAGTCAAGGGAGTAGAAGACTGGATACTGAATAGTAGCCTTCACTCCACACATCGTTATCTTGTGAAGTACAGTCAAGGGAGTAGGTGTCCTGGATATTCCTCACCTGAAGAAAATGGATTTTCTTGTGTGTATTTTCTTTTTATTTTTCCTTTTGGGGATTCATTGAGGGTACACAGAAGCAAGTTGCATTAAATACTTTTGTTAGATAGGGACCCTCTTATATTTGTGTCCCACCCCCAAAAGGTGAACCCTATCTTATGTGTATTTTCAAGGTGTGTGGTCATTATTTATTCTAAAAACATATGGTGAACACCAATTATGTGTCAGGTATTATGTCATGTATTGGCTGTTCAAAGATGAATAAAACATAGTCCTTACCTTGGAAAAACTCAGGGGGAAAAACCGTGCAAGTAAACAACTGTGAAACAGAGTTGTCAGTGTTTTTTATCTTATTTTTACTTATTTATTTCACACTGTTCACTTTATACTTTGATGAGAAGAAATGAAAGTAGTTTGTGTTTTAACTCAAGTCATTAAAACAAAATACCATAAACTAGGTGGTTAAATCAATAAACATTTATTTCTCAGCATTCTAGAAGTTGAAAGTCCAAGATTAGGGATGTGACAAAGATCAAGTTCTTACTGAGAGTTCCCTTTCTGGTTCATAGATACCTGTCTTCTTGCAATGTCCTCACATGGCAGAAAGGTAGCTTTGGCCTCTCCTATAAGGGCACTGTTCTCTTTCTGAGTAGTCCACCCCAATGACTTAATTACCTCCAAAAGGCCCTCTTCCAAATACTGGATTAGGGTTTCAATATATGAATTTAGGAATGGGAGTGGTACAGAAATACTCAGCCCATCACATTGTCTGTTGTACTTGATCTTTATAAATCAATGAAATGAAATAAGAGATGGGAACCCTGGAATGAGAATCAGGTGTGCTAGCACTCTAAGTTGGCCCTGCCTCTGGAGGGAACCCTGGGGATGCCTCCTTCTGCTCCTGTTTAGTCATCCAGTTCAGCCCACATGACCTTTCACTGGAAAGAAGGGTTAGTGGATAATGAGTCCCAGTGGTAGGGTTCGTATTCATTCATGTAATCAGTAAGAGATCACTGGGCACTAAGAAGGGCACCAGTGATAGGTCAATGAGAAAGATAAACAGTCCTTTCTCTTGTGGAGTGCACCATACAGCGTCCAAAGGAGCTGCTGTCATGTGAAATGGTCATAGAAGCACATGTGGGTCAGCTGGATATGCAGGAGCTATCAGAGTCACACCTGGACAACAGAACTGGGGGAGAATATGTCTTACTTGTTTAAAAAATTTTATATCACACCTAGATTATTTCTGCATAGGACTATTTGCAACAAGTAAATATGCCACCATGCTATACTCATTTTAAAGAATTTTGCCTAGTTCAAGTAAAAAATGCATTGATTTCTCCTTCCAATTTCTTCCTCTCTCTACCCATTCATCTTGTGATTTCTCTCTACCCAACCATATGAGGTCTGACAATTAAATTTGAGAACTCATCTAAGAAAAAGTGCCATGTACCTCATTGCTGAATATCATTTGGTCACCTCTGAAGTACTGCCCTTGAGAAGCTATGTACCAATGCAAGTGCCTAGTCCACTCTTCAAAGTGATTTTGGAGCTCTTTTTCTGGAATGACCATCAGAGCTGTCGTTATGCAAGGTTCTGATGATTAAGTTCACGAACTTGCTACTGTGTGCTTACATTGGCAGCACTGTACAAACAACTTGGTGAGGTTTCCCAACCTTGGTATATACGTCTCACAGCTGTGTTTGTGTGATGTGTGATGGTGTTTTGTTGAGGGGCACTGTTCTTATTGCATGTTTCTGTGTGCCATACAATGACAGCTCTGATGGCCATTTCAGAAAAAGAGTTCCAAAATTGCTTTGAAGGGTGGACTAGGCACTGGCATTTGTGCACAGCTTCCCAAGGGAGTACTTTGAAGATGACCACAGTGATACTCAGCAATGGGTATGCAGCACTTTTTCTAGGACAAGTTCACAAACTTAGTAGTTAGATCTTATATATTGGAAAGGAGGAAGTGTACTCTGAATTGAGGTAGAATGAGTTCAGATCTCCTCTGCTATTCAAGGAGATAGAGTCTCACTTTGTCCCTCTGGGTAGAGTGCTGTGGTGTCATACCCCACAGCAGCCTAAAACTCTTGGGCTCTAAGAGATCCTCTTGCCTCAGTTTTTCATTTTTAGTAGAGATGAAGTCTCACTCTTGCTCAGGCTGGTCTTGAACTTGTGAGCTTAAGCAATGCACCCACTTGGGCCTCCCAGAGAGCTAGGATTATAGGCATGAGCCACCACGCCCAGCCTGACATTTTTAAATTAGAAGATAATGTAAGTATTCACAGACAGTAAGAGTTCTCACCAGGTATCGTTGTTCTAACCCTAAAAAGTGTATGAATTACATAGTCTGCACTGAACTGTAATACATTCAGTTCTTTACTTGAACTAAATAAAAAAGTTTGTGAAAAGCTGCTTATCATAGTCTGTTTTTGGAAAGCCTTGTTATGGATTTCCTATTTTAAGAACAATACTTTTGGCATATAAATGAAATTTTATCTGTAATTTTTATCTTTTCTATTAGAAAATTGTCTCCTCAGTGAATAAAATATCAGACAAATATATATAGAATACTGTTTAATTTTCTTTCTTGAATTTTTCCTATGGAAAATAAAATATTGATTTAGTAAAATTTATGGAATCTGCCTTCAGGTCTGATTAGTCCTATGATGCATTTATTTTCCTTTGAAATAATGTTTAAGGCTAAAAAGACCAAACTCTAATATTTATTTTCTCAACTTGTGCAATTAATATAGAGGTTTATTCTCTATGATATGAAAAAACACTTCATATAAATTAATATATAAAAGAACATAGTTTTCAAATAATTCATGGGATTTAAATACTGAGTTGTGTAACTTTTGTGGCTAATTAGACAATACTAGTATATTGCAAAGAGACATATTGTGTAATAAGAACATTTAAAATATTTTGGTTTCTCTCTTTTGTTCTCTTCCCTTTTGGAAGGAAAAACAAATATTTGCATGACTTTAGGTAAACTTTTAAATATAAATCCAAATAATGAGTTGAAGAAAAAGTATAAGTCATCATATTATGATGGAAATAAGTTGTTATATAGATTCCTTTGGACTATTCAGTCTGACTGAAATCTTTAGTGCTGTGATGGAGTTTAATTAACTTAACCTAAGTGGTTCAATTCAGTCTGAATAAGTATTCAGAAAATTCATTTATTCAGCTGTAACTGAGGGCTTATGTTAAGCTGTAGGTAGGTAGGTAGGTAGGGATACAGACACAGATATGTGTGAACACACAAAGATAATCAAGACATAGTCTCTGCTCTCAGAGATTACAGGGTGCACCAGGTGAAGGTCAAGGGAATATAAACAAATAGGAGTCATCACCTGTGACACACAAATGTGTTTCATAACAATGGTAAAGAAATTACTGTGACAACATCAGTAACCATTCCTGGCTAAATTAGAAAAGGCTGAATAAGGAAGGTTGCCAGGCAGAGAATGGAGGGGAAGGGATGTTTAAGCAAAGTAGATGGCAGGCACAGGGCAGAAGTGAGGTATGACGAGTGGCAGGACACACTGCCTGAATGAAGTGGGGTATAGATGAGACTACAGGGGTAGTTTGGGGAGACACTTAAATAAAGACATTTATACCAGGTTAAAGAATTAAAATGTGTCGTCCAGAGAGTGGTAGGGAGCATGAGGAAGCTTTCAACAGGATGATGACATTATTAATTTTTTGGCAAGATGATTTTCAGAATATGGAAGAGTGAGAGATTGTAGTAGCCTAAGCAACACATGCAATAGCTCAGGTGGAAGATACCAAAGTGGAAGCTCTAGTTGTGGGGAGGGAGAATGGGTAGCATGAAGAGATTATGAAGAGATTCTAAGAAAGTTAGCTTAAAAATATTTAATTTGCTCTAGGATGAATCTTAGGATTTACACTTTGTGATACATTCTCAACCAAATTTTAAAGTAACTTTGGGTCACAGCCTTAAGGTTTAGTTTTCTCTGGTCCCAGATTAAATCTTTGGCACAGTGCTGAAATAGTGTCTCCTGCAAGGAAACTTTAATATGATATATAATAGCTCCTGAGAGTCATATATGTCAACAGGGACTGGAACTTCATTCTGAGTTAAGCAAAGGACATACCATAAATAATGGTATAAATTTGTGAATCTTTCATGTCCTTAGTATTGTTTATTTGCATGTTAGTGTGTAAAATGCATATGATAAAATTAGTCGGCATAGTATGATAATTATCTTTTCTTATGTGTAAGTCTAAGAACTTTAAATTATGGAGAAACTGCAAAGGCACATTTGCAAACTGAACTAGCAAGATACTGCTGGGACCAATATCTTGCTGGTACTTTCTTTGATCTCTTTTATTTATTTGATAGTACTTCTTCAGTTCATGATGATGAGAATGCTATAGTAAATTCACCTAAATTTTTCAGCATTTAAAAGAAAGAATAGAAAAGAAAAATGGAAGGTTGCAGTGGAGGAAGAGTTCAGAGGATATGATTGAACTGTTACATAATTCTGAAAGCAGTTCTGGCCTGGAATTACGGCATTCCATTTAATTGCTCATCAAGATGCAGAACCTCCTTCAAAGAAATGGTGAGCCTTTATGGGAGAGTTGGGTTCTCAAGTGTTAGTTCAGCATTCTTTCTTAGAAGAACCCTTATAAACAGCAACAATAAAACCAACTAGTTACTGTTATCCATAACCTCTTTGCCCAGATTTACTGGGTTATGGGATTAAGGCTATATGAATGGAGGCCAAGATGAACAGTTTTGACTAAATTGTTCCTCTAGTTCCATGAAATCATTAACCAATGCATTTTCTTCCATCTATCTGAAATTATTGATAAACTGTGTGGTCAGTATAGATTATCTTGTCAGTTATTTGCTACCATAGCATCTGTTTCTACTCCTTTTCTCCATCTTTTATTACTTGTTCAGTGAGATCTTTTCTGCTATATTCACCTTGTCCCTCGGGTATAGCTAGACCGTAACATAGTGTTCAGCCCCAAGCTAATATACGTTAAGTATGACTCGCAGGAAAGAGAGAGGGTGGAAAGGAGAGAGAGGAAGAAGGGGAGCTGATTTTACAAGAGTAAAACAGGGTAAAATCTTTTTTTTTTTTTTAAATGATTTTTATTTTTACTTTTTTGCAGTTTTTGGCTGGGGCTGGGTTTGAACCCACCACCTCTGGCATATGGAGCCAGCGCCCTGCTCACTGAGCCATAGGCGCTGCCCTAGGGTAAAATCTTATTTCACTTACAGTGAACTATTCTGACACTGTTCTTAAAATGAGAAAAATATTATAATGATACATTTTGAGTTGACTGCCTGGCACAATATTTGTCTTTTTTTTTTTTTCCAGACCCAAGCTTTTTATTATTTTTTTAAATGCTGAATCTTGCTAGCACCATAATGAAGCTCTGGAAGAAATAAAAACTTACGATCAGGATAAGCATTATAGACATTTATGTAAAACTGGAAGTGAATAGTATTTTCCCATCTGTTATCTCCAATTGTATGTGAAGCCCACACACTGTACTCCTTGACTGAATTATTGTACACAGCTATGACTCAAAAATAAAAAAAAATAAAAAAAAAAAGATTGAATGGGAGCAAAAAAAAAAAAAAAAAAATGCACTTCAGTCACAATACCAGAGAGAATCCGGTTATGAATTAGTAATATTTGTCTTTCTTGAATGTTCTCAGACTTGTTCTTCGCCCATTCAAGAAGCCATCGGGAATAAGACTTTATTTCTTTACTTTGTGTTACATAGGTGGAACTAGTGAACAAAAGTATAGAGGAGTTATGGGGCATAACTGAGAACTTGGCTTAACTCTCCATGTGTCCCTTGCCTCACTTTGCAGCCATATATTGCCTAGGATTTGCACACATGTTATCCTGAATAGGACTCTTGAGAGAGAAAGATGAGTTTTATAAAATGTACTTCTACTTCAATTTCAAGGATTATTTAAACCTACTTAAGATGTTATACAAATTCCTATAGGCTTTTGTTTCTTTCCCCCTTGCAAACTTCTGTCTATCAGGGTAAGAGTCTCATTTTCTTTCTGTTTTGTAAAATTCAAGAAGAGGGTATTTGTTTTAAAAAATTACTAATGAAGGTCTCAATGATCACATTCATTTTCTAGAAATTTGATTAAAATTAATCCCCCATTATTTACATATTTTCCCATTGCCTGTAAGTACTTCCTTCTTGCAGATTTCCCAGTTACTAACTAGAATGAAAGAAAACTGTCACAGAAATATCAAAGTCAGTAGAAATGTCCATCACTTAGTAATAAAAAAAAGAATTTCACACTCTTTGAAAAAGTCTTTACTCATAAGCTATAATTTGTATATTCAATTCATACTCAGTGAATGCATTACTGGGTATTATATTCCAGAGAGAAGCACAATGGAAAAGTGCAACATTTAGAACCTTAGTAAGACTTGAGTTCTCACAGCAACAGAAAATCTTTCCATTGTAAATATGTTTCACTGCAACTGGGAGTTGACACAGATCAGTGAAGTGCAAAGCCCTTTTCACAAATATTTTGATGTTTAGACCCGAGGAAGAAATAGCACCTGTTCCAACTCCAAATGCAGAACCAAAATAAACAGCAGAGTCAAAGCACCACTAGAAGATAGCTTGTTTTTATTTGTGAGCCCAAAAGTAACAGGGAACATTAAAATTCTATGTTCAGATTTATTGGAAAGTTGATTCAGTTGAATTCCCAGCCAAAAGCAAGAAAATTATGCTTACTTGGTTGAGGATAATAAAAAGAAAAGAAGGAAAAGTGATAGAACGATAAATTGGCAGAAAGGATAATGAGTTTCAGCCATATTTAAAAGAAAAGCTTTATGGTTTTCAATGCACAAGTAGTAATGGAAGGAAATAGATTGGAACAATTGATTTAACAGGTATGCCAAATGGAATACATTTATTGTTTGGTAGGGAATCTGGAATATGCCACTGAATACATTTAACTCATAAGTTGTAACTAAAAATACACAAACTTTCATACACTCATAGACAACTCACATTAATTTGGACTGTACTGACCTGAAATTCAGTATGAACTACAGTATGTGTATGAGTCTTACATAGAAAATTTAAACTAATTTCATTATGTGCATAAATTGTTTTAAAAAGGAAAAATGGAAACCTAAACTGATAAAAAAAATCATCTTTTTAAAAAATGACAGCTCAAAATAATTAGAATTTTTTAATGTTGAAATTTCAGATGACTTTTGATTCTGAAGATGTTTCAGCTCAAACATTTGTATCAAACACCCATTTCTTTACATGCTCTCTATTGGTTAGAAAATAAATGCAGTATTTATTTTACCGTTGTCTATTGTAACCAATAATTCCACCAAATCCATTATCTTAACACTAAAAAAACAAAAGCATTTCTCTATTAGGTCCAGCTCTAATAGTGGGATTGTGTGGGTGTGGGGTGGAGGAGTTGTCTCTTTTCAAGGCATCCAGTTAGGGAACTAGGATTCTTTTATTGTTTCTCTGTGATAACTTTCCTGCAAGGTCTTGTCATTTCTTATTATGAGGCAGAGGCTAGGAAATGGAATAAATCATGATGAGTTTCTTGTACAAGCCAGGCCTACTTCTGCCTACATACTATTGTGTGCCTAAGGGGAAAAGAAAGCAAAGTTTGATGAATGCATAACATTCTCATACACAAGTATTTCCTAAAAAGAACATTTTGTAATTCATAATCTTCACTAATTAAAACTGAGCCATACCACTTGTTACTTTATATTACTCAGGTTTTATTACTTGGATTAAGTAATTACTTTGCAGAAGTGTTGAAGCAATTTGCAATTCTGTGATCATCAACATAGACCAATCTCATATTGGCTCTAAGATGAAATCCTTATGAATTATTTATTTTACTTTTGTAATTAGAAATGACTCTTTGGTGTGTTGCAACAGATCAGAACCAGAAACCAGCAGGATTTGATGAGCAGAGTCACAGGTGGCTTCTCATAATGAACCTGGTATGAGGAATTTGGAGCAGTTCAAGAGCCAAACTGACTTCTAGGTGTTTTTGTTTTTAAAGTTAGACTTCCATTACCTGCCAAAGGACTAAAGCCTCATTCATCAGGAAACACCTTTAGCCATTTATGCTGTTTAGCTTCCAGAGGCTGCCATGCACTGTGTGTGTGCTGTGGGATGTCCTGCTGGGAGGAGTTGTTGATCTTCTGAAATTAATCTCCTTCAATTTCCTTGTTGCTTCTCTTCCGTGTGGTTCTTGCCCACCTATCTTTCCCCTTCAGTTCCTTCATATCCTATCTTTCATAGTCTGTAGTCACATAGAACAAAGAAGCTGGACAACTTGGTTGCTACATGGCTGCAGCAAAGACCATAGTGTCTGGTGGAAATAATTTTGAGCTCATGAACTGGCAGTGGAGCAAGCCTGTGCCACCCACTTAACAATGTACAAATCTCTAAGCCTTGCTGGATTTGAGGCAATAGATTAAAAATCAGCACATTAAGTACTCAGGCTGAGTTTCATTTACTAAGTAGGATAAATTTTGTCTTAGCCTGACATGACCAGACCCTAGATCCTGAGTCAGATGGTTACATCCTAGCACTTCCCTGGGGGGTACAAACCCAAGGAGGTGGAAGTGAATGGAAATGGAGCAAGGCAGGCGAATGAATACAATGAGGTTCACGTTACCAGCCCATAGCTTTGCAACAGACTTCCCAGTGATTGCTTCATCTCATAGAATGCCATCAGGAAGGGGACATACACTCATGCATGTCAGAGCAGTCTCTCAGGAGCAGGAAGAGAGAAAAGTATATCCACTGCCTTCCCTTCTGTTAGAATTAGGTAAAATTCCCATTAGTTAAAATCTGCTTGCCTGGTGAGGGGGTCATTGACTCATCTGCACTTCTAGACAGTGTCACTTGCATTTTAGCTGCTAAGTCGCCAGTTCTCCAGATGTCCAGTGCAGCCAGCCTTTATCAGACAGCACCTCTACAGGCATCAGCAGTAGCCTTGCAGGTACTTTAGCTATTACAGCAGCCTGGCTCCATGACCTTCGGAGGGGCTGTTTCTGGGGCTTCTGTGGTCAGATAGGAGGGCAGAAGTGCAGATCTGAAGGGCACATGCACTGAGGTCCAGTAAACTTTGATTCTTTTTAGGCATACCCTTTCTGATTTCTAGAGCATCCATGCATGCCCAGCTCATTTTAAAGTAGTCTCCTTACCTCCAGTAGGCATCCCTTGTTGCAATCTAAACTCTTAGTGCATTGAACTTACACTGTAGTTAGGTAGACGAGCAAAAGTGAAGTAAACAAATATGATCATTTGAGGGAATAATGAACAGGTGTATAGTAATTGCAGGTGTCCTGAGAATCCACACAGCTTGGCACTTAGAAGATTTTACCAATTCTTTGCCCTTCTCTAAATTAGCTTGCTAATCTTGACAAATTGATTTCTGAACACTTTCTAGTATGTTCTTCCTGTTATAGTCACTTAAAACTATTAGCAGTTCTCTGAATTTTACTTGCTAATTTCTATTTTGGGGCCTTTGCATACACTATTCCTTGAATCAAAAATGCCCTATACCTCTTCCTAGTCAACTTTCTCCTCTTCCTCCTTCAGAATCTGATTCAAGATCTTCTACAGGAAGCCTTTCCTCATATATTTCCCGTTTTATATCTTCAAATGCTTGCATTTATGTCAACGGCTCTATATTACCCTAATTTGAACTGAATTCTATATAATCTTATAGATGTTCACAAGTCTCTTTCAATGTTCTTTATTTGGCATTACTTTCCTGGCTCCATATGCAGAACATTGGACATAAATGTGGGAAATGACTGGGAGAGAGACCATGTGGGAAACTTTAGAGCCCTGTAGAAACATTCACTACATGTTACCTGTACCCTAAGGTTTGGAGGGAAACACTAGTTCGTCACCTGGGTTCAGTCACTAACTGGTTCTGTAATTTCAGGCAGCCCCCATCTTAATCTTCCCGTCTATGAGATAAGAAGGTTTTATAAATGAACTCTAACATCTTTTGTAGGCCCAGTATAATTTTAAAATATTAACATAGTAACTGGAATAACATTTGTTTTTGTTTCTTGAATGTTTAAGGATATACAACATAACATCTAGAATTTAAGTATGGAAAAAACTCCACTTTATTATATAAAACAAAGAAGGTATCTGTCTTTCAAAATTTAGAGTGCAGAGGTAGTAGGGTGCTGGATATAAAAGGAAATTCCCTTATCCCTTCCTAACAAATTCAGATTCATTGTCATGGGGTCAGAAAGCTTATATCTAAACAATCAATCCAGGTGTGTAGGCATTTAAGGATAAAAAAGAAGTAATTGATTTACTAAATGACAAGACAAATCAATAATAGGAACTAATTCAATTTTCTATCAAATAGAACAACCTTAGCACTATTGACATTGGACCAGATAATTCTTTGTTTTGGGAGACTGTTCCATGCTTCATAGAATGTTTAGCCGTATCTGTAACTTTTATCCACTAATAGTTATACCTTTCAGTCATGAGAATCAACATCTACAGAGATTATTAAACATCCCCTGGGGGAATATTTTCCCCCAGTTGAGAACCATTGAACTAGATCATGCTCTAGTTGAAATCCATATTAAAGAGTTGAAATATGTAAATTGTTATGGATATTTTATATATTGATTGTATAAAATATACAATCTAACAATATTCAAATTTCTAAAAATAAAATATTTTATTTTAATGAAAAGACATAAAGCAGTTATATCATAGGTAGATTGGTAAAGAGATTTTGTGGTATGCTTTATTTCTTGAGTTTAAGGGAAAAAATAACAGTGAATCCTAATAAGAATTTTTAGTTCTTTCCTCACTTACAGTTCAGGCCAGCAGCTTACTGGGCATCCCTTTGGGTCAGTGGTTGGGTCGAACAGCTCTTCCTGCTGACCTCGGGTTCATTGACTGTCAGTGGGGACCAACAATAAGCTACTCAAACAGTAATTAGAGCAAATATGCTAAATTGTGCAGATGGACAGGCTTGTTCCCGAGAGAACTGTTAGGTAGTAGCAGCTTATCTGTGACAGGTTAAGGCAGGGTGAATTTATTAGCTACAAAAATATAAAATATGCAAAAGTCCCCTCTGCTTTTCTTTATTTAACGACAACTTGGCTTCTATATCCTGGTAATTGACTAACATGAACTTGTGCTAGTATCTATTATTTTGCAATTAATTATGGTCAATTCCCAAAGCAATTTTGCTTTCTCTTAATAGTTCACTCTCTTTTAAACACAGCTCAAAATTTTCACTAATTCAAACCTTACTAAAAATGAACAAAGAAATGTTCTTCAAGTTTTTATATATGCTCAATTTTTAGGGAGCTCTACTGTGAGCGATAGAATTATATATTTTTTCTTAGAGCTTTATTTACTCATGGATGCATCTTGATTCTAAGTGAAGAAAAGTATCATTAATCTCTATGATAGAACATAAATTAGAAAAAGCAATGTAGATTTGGCCCTGGTGTTTTTAACTTTTAGTCATGGTTTTATTGCATTCATCTTTTCCAAACTTTTGTAATGATTTTGTTAATTTACCTATTCGAGGAGAAATTGATTTTGTCAGAATTATAAATTTTTGTTAATTTACTCTTTGACCTCTTTAAAAGTCCATGATTTTAAACATTTATTTTGTGTTATTTGTGCTTTGGTAATCACTTTGATTTCCTATCTCACTAGCAATCTTTTTGTTCTGATTGCCTTGATATTTTATGTAGCTCATTCTGTTTGTTTCTGATGCCAACAAGTCTGCCTACTTTCCCACTTGTGACCCTCTCATCTCACTCGTGACGATCTTCTGTTTCGGAGTATTTCACTCCTCCATTTTCAGAATGCTAGAAATGGCTCCCAATGTTGGTAAGACACCAAATATGCTATCTTTAGTCACATTTCAGCCACATACTCAGAACCCTGTATTGTAGAGGTTGGAATATTTGAGACTGGGGACTTCCCCAACATTTTCACGATCAATACTCTCCATAGCGCTTTCCTTTTTTTTTTTTTAATCATCAATTGTATACCCTGAACCTTACTTCATACAATCCAATTACTTAGCTGTTAGCCATTGCAGTTATTTGGAAGAAAGTCTGAGCAAGCTAGTGCTGGGAAGACAAGGACCTCGCAAAGAGTGGTGGGATGGGGTTGCTGAGCAAAGTGGGATGCAGAGGATTCCCTGTCATGTATGTTGTTCACAGACACTGTCTCCATTAGTGAAGCCAAGCGAGAAGTAACAGTATAAATTATCTATTTTGTTTAAAAATTGTTACCAGAATCACCACTATTAACATCGGGCACATTATAACCCAAACCCACTTGAGTCATATATTCAATTGAACCTAAGACAGTACTGGAGAACATTTTGAAAGATATTCTTGCCATTTTCTTTTTTATCTAGAATGCATCATATATATGTTTTTATTTTGTTCCTATTCATTATCTTCTCTATCTTGAATCATTATAAAAAACTTAAGCATGTTTATATAATAAAGACAGAAACTTACTTGGTATTTAGCAAGATTGGAAGTCTGTTTTTATGAATTGCTTCATTTACTACAGAGTGATGTTTAGTCATAATAAAATATATACTATGTAAATACATAATAAAATACAATATACTCATGAGAGTGTCATTGGCAGGCAAAGCCTTTACTAATCAAGGGAAGCAATATTAGAGTGTTATAAGGAACTCCTGTATTAATACTGGGTGCTTGTGGGAGGGCAACTAGGTAAGTAGGGACAGGTGTGATAAGAAAAGTTTTTAACATAAAAACATTTATTCCTTTTGAATTTTGAACCAAGTGACTATTTTAAAAAATAGTGTTAAAACTTTATAACTGACAGCATTTTCTTTAAAATTCTGAAGCTCATTCCCTGAAACACCTTCCATGAATCACTGAACACAGCACCATGTACATGCCTCTATTGATTTACTGCTCCTGTTTAATTCCAGTGATTGTCCATCTCTCTTTCTCCATCATGGATAGTCTTGAGAGTGGGGCTATGACTTGTTCTTCTTTTCACCCCTGAAGCCCAGATTTCCTCCTGGAATATTACAGACACTCAATAGGTGTTTGTTTAACAAGTGAATAAACATCTTGTTTGTCTTTTATGTTTATTTCCACCTTGCATTATTACCATAATGCTGCATACTTAACATGTTCTGAACAAAAGAACATATGGTATAGCTCAGTAGTTCTCAACCTTCCTAATGCTGCAATGTATTTTCATTGTTAAAAAGGGGTCGTGACCCACAGGTTGTGAACCGCTGCTCTAAAGCATTTGATAAACTAAAACTTAACATTTAAAGTTGAATATATGCATTAAAAAAATCAAAGAACCAGTTTTACAGCAAAATATAGGGAAAAGTGGACTTATAGAAGCATAATTTATTTTTTTCTTTAGTCCAACAGGTGGTTTGTCAATGTCCATGTAATTTTATATGGAAGCATTTGGAGGCTTTAGTGCTGGATCTGCTTCTAGTGTTGTGGATCGTGGCACGCCAGCTATGCCGTGCCTTTGATCCCGTGTGTGCTCAGTGCCAGGAATGACACGGTGCTCCACTGTGCACTCTGCACTGTGACTGTGTGCTTAGAGCCCACAGGCTGGTTTCTGCTGTCAGTGACTGTTCATCCTGGGCATGAACAGGCAGCTATACTTGCATAAGATGGGCTTTTTATGTACTAGATGGTTGTCTTATTACCAATATCCTATCAAAATTCTTTTCTTTTTAATTTCAGATTAATATGAGGGTACAAGTGATTAACTTACAATGTTAGTAAGGTCCCTGTTTTCGATTGTATCTTGCACCCAGGAGGTGTGTCAAACACCTTTACTTGTACAGGTTTGGTGAGAGCTCACCTATCCCCCTCCTTATTTCTTCCTCCTCCTTCCCCCTACCCCCAACTTGAATTGAATTGAGTTTTTCCTCTTATGTGGGCCAAATATTAGTTCCCCTACTGGTTTCATATTAGTATTGAGCCTATCAAAATTCTTAAAAAGGCAAGATTGGTGATCTTAAAACAAATTATGAAATAAAATTGCAACAACTTTTTAGTTTTGCTTCAGCAAGAGCAGCAAGTATTAAAATGAATAAGTGATGACCATCTTTCTTTGTGTACACATGGTACATATTGTTTCCCAGGTTCCCTTGAGGAGTGATGAAATAGTGCAGGTAAATATATTGGAGAAACCCGGAAGGAAGCATGTAAAATTATTTTGTTGTCTAAATCATGGAAGAACTTGACTGTCTGCATTGTACTGTGGAGATCATCTACCCAGGAGTGTTCCCCATACTGAGTTAATTGAAAGTTGTTATGATCTTACTGGAGCATGCTGTTTGGATTCTAGTTGTCTTAACTCATATTTTTCAATGAGCCTGATCTTGAAGATAGGATATTTTTTTAATTCCAGTCATCTTTGTTGAGTCAAAATTCATTTTGTGTACTTTCATCTTAATTTCTTTATCCATTGATAATATCCACAATACACAAGTTCTCTCTTCCTTTGGGGCAAAGTGACCAAAAGGAGATATTATCATGGGTAGCTAGAATCTACCTGCAAATTCACATAAACCTAGAAAAGTGGGTCTTGAATTCTGTTGGGTCACAGATTCCTTTGAGAATTTGTGGTAAAAGGTAAAGGTAAGGTGTTTGTACATGGAAAAAAGTACATATGCAAAGTCTTAGGGGTTGAAAGACTTGCTGGATTGCAAATACGAATCTTTGATCTATGGTTCACTGGTGTTAAGAACTGGATGGGATAGAGTGAATTTTTGTTTTGTTTCATGCTATTTTCTTGTTTCTATGTGATTTATAGTTGACAACCTAAATTATATATACATTTTTCAAACCCTTATCCTCTTAAATCCCCAAACAGGCCCAAGTTTTTGTATCTCAACAGATGAATGTGCCTTGTACTTGATGTAGTAATAGCATCATAAAATAGATTTGGGGCAATTCCAGAAGGAATTGTCAGTGATGGCAAATTTAGATGGGAAGCCAGGTTTAAAATCGCTAACAGATGAATACTTTTCATAGCTTGCCATTTCGACCATTAAGAATTAAACATTTTTAACTGGCAAATTTTGCTAGAACAGGATATATACCCTGCTGTAATACTCCCCTGTTTCTGCAAAGCACTGCAGTAGGCTTGAAAAAAAATCATGTGGCTCGGTGCCTGTGGCTCAATGGGCTAAGGCGCCAGCCACGTACACCTGAGCTGGCAGGTTTGAATCCAGCCCGGGCCCGCCAAACAACAATGATGGCTGCAACTAAAAAATGGCCGGGTGTTGTGGCGGGTGCCTGTAGTCCCAACTACTTGGGAGGCAGAGGCAGGAGACTTGCTTGAGCCCAGGAATTGGAGAATTGGAGGTTGCTGTGAGCTGTGATGCCACGGCACTCTATCCAGGGTGACAGCTTGAGGCTCTGTCTCAAAAGAAAAGAAAAAAAAATCATGCCAGCTTTCAGTTTTTGAGCTGTCCTCATTCTGGTCCAGGGAGGCCTACTTCAAAGGCTGGGCCTAAAAGGTCCTTAACTTTTATCTAGAACAGAAAACATGCCTTGAGAAAGTTCCTTTAGTTTTTTGTTTCAGTTGACATTACACACTGGGTCAGACTTGACCCAAATCACCATGTCTAAACAGCTTCCTCTATGCGGTTCTAATTGGGATTCTTTCTCAGGAGGTCAAATTAGAGCTCCCACAATTGGGGCTACGGCACTAGCAGTTGAAGGCATCAGCTCATTTCTGCCTTTTGAGACATGTAAGGCAGCCACTTAGAGTTTGTTCCTGTAGACTCTTGACAAATGGTCTCGCTCTGTGTGCCTAATAGACAGTTTTTGTTTTTCTTCTGGATTCATGCCAAAACTGGTGGTTTTTTCTTAAGCATCTTACTTTAACTTTGTTCTCTTTGCTTTTGCCTTTTGTTTGCCATGATTCAGTTTGTTCAAAAGCATTTGCTAATTTTCCTGTTTATCCTATCTAGCCTACTTATGTAATGGCACCTGGCTTAAGTAAATTCATTTTCTGTGTGAGTGAAGGAAACAGAACTTTGAACACCTGAATCATTCTGTTGGTTTGCTCATGAAGATAATCTGTGATCATTTATATTGAACATTATAACAACAAAAATTAGTTGATTAGCTATGATAGGTTATGATCTAAGAGTCATTCATTCATTACCTCCCATGTACCAGGACCTTTGAAGAGATATGTTTATTACATTAGTTTTAACTTTATTTTGAGCATTTTAGTAAACAGGTTTTCTAGGATTCCACTTTGTGTGGTTTTGAAATAGGAAGCTTTTATAAAGATTTAAATTGTCTCATACATCTGAGTTTAGTTACTGGAATTTAAATACCCGACAGTGTGTGTCCTTTTAAAATCTTGTTGGTTTTAAGCCTGAGAAATAATTTATGACTGTAAAAATAGGAGTGATAAATTTGAGACCAAAATATGCATTGCTTTTTCCCAACAGCCTGAGGGCTATGAGGGGAGGTTAGACAATTTAAGTCTGCTTCTGTTTCTTGGGTCTGTAGTGTTCTTGCAAAAGAAGGAGTGAATTGTTTCTGAACAGTAGAAGCAATATTGCCAAATGACTTTTATCCTCAAGTACTACGAAGTGTGATTAGCTTTCTGCTCCCTGGACCACAGTTGCTTAAAAAGAGAATATTTAATACTATGAATATACTTAACACCATAAACATCTTCCCTGCCTGCTTTGAAAGATTTTGAATATTATCAGGGCTTCCTTTGTGGTCAGAAAAATCCAAGCAAATGGGAAAGAGGGTGAGTAGCTAAG
This sequence comes from Perodicticus potto, assembly GCA_963574655.1. Classification (NCBI taxonomy): domain Eukaryota; kingdom Metazoa; phylum Chordata; class Mammalia; order Primates; family Lorisidae; genus Perodicticus; species Perodicticus potto. The sequence continues at coordinate 20,131 of CAUYRH010063758.1, read as the reverse complement.
AGAGAGTATAATAGGATCATTTTTTCCCATTGCTAGCTCAAGGTACATTTGCCAGGCCTTTTCTCCCTGTCCACTGAAGAAAGAAGACAGAATATTTAAATGTTAGAAAGGATTTCTTCTGATTGAAATCTCAAGAGTAGGGAAGTTAAATTAAAAGAAGAGAAAGACTTTTTGTCTCCTTTGCTTCAGTTGACGCTCCATAGGATTTTAATTCCGCAGAGAAGATGCTTTTCATCTCCTGCTGATGATTTCAGTGCCTTATTTGCACCTGTTTATTGGTGACGATCATGAATGTTCCCTTTCTCTCTCATGCTCAGTTGTGTCTTCTTGTTTTTGCTGATGAGGGAGCTGCCTCAAGTATGGAGATGAATAGCTGTCCTGCCAAGGACTCTGTTAAACCTGTGTCTGCCTCACAGACCTGACCCTGTGTCACACCACACAGTTGCTAACTTGTTCAGACACACCTTCCTCAGCAATCTTTCTTCCCCTGGAGCTTTGGGAATAACGTAAGTTTGTATTTGTGCATACGTGTGTGTGTAAGAAAGAGATAAGAGAGGTGGAAAGAGATTTTTAAGATAGTTCTTGTTTGTGAATGGAAAAGGACCTTAAGAAATTGACTCTGGGTAATACTGTACCTACATTGTATAAGACAGATGGTTGTTTCCATCTGTGTTGTATTCTTGATAATTCCCATTCATAGAAATTCCACCATCTTCCTGGGTAGCCTTAGTTTAATTGCCACTCACACATAAAATATATTTAACCTAGGTTTGTTTTATTATAAAGCAACTGGTCAAAATCCCTGCAGTATTTCTACTTTGCATACAGAGTATTTTTAAAATTTTCTTGCTTTTGTTTTACATTTTCATGTGCTTAAGTGTACAGGTGTTTAATTGCTCATGGGCAGAGGCCATGTGTTGCTAGAACAGAATCAGACAGATGTCCATTGAACACTGTAGTTGCAAACCATCAAGCTACTTACTCCTTGAGCTTTGGCTTCCTCATATGAAAGGGGACAGTAACACTATCCTTACAGAGTTGTAGTAAATTGTAAGTGAGGGAAAGTTGTAGTAAATAGTAATTGAGGGAAATATATAGTGTTTTTTTGTTTGTTTGTTTTTTTGTCGCAGTTTGGCTGGAGCCGGGTTTGAACCCACCACCCTCAGTATATGGGCCGGTGCCTCACTCACTGAGCCACAGGCCCCGCCCTATATGTGGTATTTAGTACACAGGAGAACACTTAATAAAATGTAACTATTGCTTTGCCTTAAACTTTTTGTAAGTTTCCTCGAATTTACAACCGTGATGAACGTCTAAAGGCAGTCAGTGTGAGTTGAGAAATAACTGGTTGATAAACATAATTAAATATGTATAAATTCTATTGAACAAATATCAACTTCCTTTTCTACTACTTTCAAATATTATGTGTCTTCACAAAAATCAACCAAGTTGCATGTTATTGGTAACCCCTAGGTTTCGTGGAGAAGACGAGTCGTAAAATATGTGGTTGGTTATTCTTTGGAAGCCTCCGCATTTGTAGTGAAAAGTAGAGCTCTCTCTCTTTTTTTTGTAGAGTCAGAGTCTCACTTTATTGCCCTCAGTAGAGTGCTGTGGTATCACGCAGCTTGCAGCAACCTCCAACTGCTGGGCTTAGGTGATTCTCTTGCCTCAGCCTCCCGAGAAGCTGGGCCTACAGACGCCTGCCACAATGCCTGGCTATGTTTTTGTTGCAGTTTGGCCAGGGAGGGGTTCTGAACCACCACCTTCAGTATATGGGACCGGCACCCTACTGACTGAGCCACAGGCGCCGCCCAGTAGAGCTCTCTTTTGTGAAATGTTTCCCTTTGGCTTAGCTCCTAGCTGTACAAGTGATGTTACTTTCTTTTTTTCTTTTGTCATTAGAAAAATGGAGTACTTTTTAAATACCTAAGAAGTACTTTAAAATTAGAAAATTGTGGTAAAACTTATCCCTTCAACCATGTAAATGTATAGATTTATGGTACGTTCACATTGTTATGTAACCATCCCCATGGACCATCTCCAGAACTTTTCCCCATTAAACCCCTTTCAACTCGTCACTATGTCCCTGGCAACCATCATTCTACTTTCTGTCTGTACGAATTTTACTACTGTAGGTTCTTTTTTTTTTTGAGACAGAGCCTCAAGCTGTCACCCTGTAGAGTACTGTGGCATTACAGCTCACAGCAACCTCCAACTTCTGGGCTCAAGCGAGTCTCCTGCCTCTGTCTCCCAAGTAGCTGGGACTACAGGCAACCGCCACAAGGCCCGGGCATATTTTGGTTGCAGCCATCATTGTCATTTGGCAGGTCCAGTCTGGATTCGAACCCACAGCTCAGGTGTACGTGGCTGGCGCCTTAGCCCGCTGAGCCACAGGCGCTGAGCCGATAATATCAAATTCTTAATAGAGATTTGCTTCACTGAATCCTCTAGACTTGAGATAGCTCTCTGCTCAGAAATATATCATGACAAAGATAATTCTGCCAAACAGCTGATTAATCTGAGGACGAGGGAGAAATTTCCAATCAGCCATGATTTAGACATAGCATAAAGAATGTTTCTGAGACAAGATACACTTGTGCCTGGCACATTCTTTCTCTTATAAGAGTTTACTGGTATCTCATTCATTATAATCAAAACGAGATCATCCACATCCCTATGCCAAATTTGGAAAAAAACAATCCTACTCATTTAGGAATTTTCTTTAAGTTAAAAACCAATTATCAGGCCTCAATTACTAAGTATTACTATACGTGTATACATGTATTATCTCTAATACAATAGTGCAAGGGAGGTGTACCCATTTTGTAAATTAGAAAATAAATAGAGTAATCCTCCCAAAGCAGCTAATAAGTAGCAAAGTCCAGACTCATTCCAGGTATCGCTAGATCCAGAGCCTGACTTTTTCCACTGTTACACTGCCAATTCCCAGGCTTCCCTCTTAATGTTTTACTCCTAAAAGGTAACCCTTGGCTTCACGACTTAAGAACACAGTGTTATTTAAGAAAGACGTGATTCCAATGGCTTTAAAAATTGTAAAACTACCCTCATTAACAAATTCTGATAGAGGTTTAAGAAAATATTCCCAGAGTTTTCCTGTTTCATATAAACCTTCCACTTTTCCTCCTCCACATTCCTCTATCTGATTGAGTCAGCAAAGATGATTAGGCATGTCTGGTATGAGAACCTTATTAAAATCCCAGAGATCTATGCCATGGTCCCCTACGAAATGCTGAGAAATCCAAATGCTATATTAAGACCAATTTCTGGAGCTGCTGAATGGCCAGAATGGGGAGAGAAGACAGCATTTATTTAGGGGTCAGTACCTAGGCATGTTCACCTAATTATCTTCTCTCCCTCTGTCAATAAAAGTGAGAAAGATAAGGACCATAAGCTAATAAACTGTGAAAGGAGAAACAGGTGTTACAACTTTAAATAATAGTTCTCCTCCCTCTCATAGAGGGGACTCATCTCACTCTTCTTATGTCCCTGCAGTTTGTTGCTGTGTGTTTTTGTTCTACAATAAATGTATGTTAATGGTGAAAAACAAAAACCACTTAAGGGAATGAAAACTGAAGATGAAGTAAGAAAAGTTCATTTGGATAGTGGTCTCAAGCAACCCTTCAAGAGCTGGAATAACTACTGTGACATTTCTAATGATTTCTCACAGGATTAGTATTTAGCATAATTTTTCAATTTGGTCTAAAATATTGCAAATATTGGCATTAATCTCCCCATAAGTTTAAAGATTACCGTAAAGTCCCAGTCTTCAGCTTGGAAATTGGCAGGTTAAGAAACTGCCAAAGGAAAGGTACAGGTGAAACTTACTAAATGTAAAGTGTAAATGTCTTAATAACTAAGAAAATGCCATGAAGGCTATGTTAACCAATTTGATGAAACTATTTCAGATTGTATATGAAACCAGCACATTGTACCCCATGATTGCATTAATGTACACAGCTATGATTTAATTAAAAAAAAAAAAAAAGAAAGAAACTTCTGAAGATCACAGAAGGAAGGTATTCACACCAAGGTTCAAACCCAGGGCTGAAAGCAATGTTTGCACTCCTAACTATATTCTGATTTATAAGCAGGATTATTCTTGCATCACCACTGGTAGAAAGGTATAGATTGAAAACTTCTTTTCTAATGGCATGACATTGGGTAACAGTTTCAATTCTTGAAACTCTAGTATCTCATCTGTACAATGAAGACACAAGAAATCTAAGTGAAGGCATTTAGCACCACAGTGGGCACAAAACTGGTTATAAGTCCATTTTACTTTTTGCCTTTAAAATATCCATGGAAAATATTTTATAACTTAGAAGTTCTCTTAATATATAACTTAATGATCTTAAGACAATTACATTTTGTATTCTGTTCTGAATATGATAATTGGGAAATGATGAAATGAGTGATTGAAAATAAACAAAACACTTTTTTTATAAGAAAACTTAAAGATGTGGAAAAATATGTGCAAATTATCTATGTTAGTTGGGCTCCACGCAAACAAATCACTCTTAATCAACTTTGCCGATGGTACTTGAGCAATCTAAAAACCAGGAATTTAAACTGATATAGATCATACATCTGCTCTAATTTGGCAACTCTAGAAATGTTCTGATGAAAGGTGTTTCCCATTTAACTTGTTTGTTTCATCCTCTCTGGATAACCGTAGCTATAATCAAAAGCTCAGTGAGTGACAGCGGTTCCCGTATTACTTCTCTGAACAAAACATCAATTTTATAACAAACTCATGGTCTAGCTCTCCTGCCAGGTGTTGACTCTTTGGGGAGTGGCTTTTTGATGAAAGAAGATAAAAGATTGTTTCTTCTGTGGCACTTCCTGAGCACCTGAGGCTTTTTTTCATTAATAACTCAACAAGTCTTCGGAGCAACCTCTGTATCTTGTTATGCACCATGAAGAAGAACAGAAGGTGAAACTTTTCCTCTATTCCCTCTTCCCTCTTCACGTGGTCTTAAATGCACAAGTATAGAATTGTACCATTTTTAAAAGCATAATTGTGCTTTTAAACAGGAGCCCAAAGTTAGGAATAATTGTAATAATTGAGCCTGCCTGTCGTTAATGGCTCCCACTCCATCTAAAACACCCACAATGGCCCCCTCCTCCTGAAGAACTCCAACTATACATGAATTATCCAACCTTCACAGTGTTTTGGTGACCTTCAAACAGAACTCTGATATGTCAGGGAAAAGAGTTTGTTTCTCCTGAAATCATTCATTCATCAAATATTTGTTTACACCACCTGCATTTCAGCACTGTGGTGGCTGCTGTACAAAAATGTGGTGCCTTCCCTCATGGACACTTATTATCCAGCAGGGAAGGAACACATTGAATAAGAAATTATTAGTACGATAAAGGGTATCAAACAGAAAGTAAGTGGTATGAATCCACAGGGCAGGGAATTCAAACTTAGAAAGCATCAGGAAAGGCCCTAAGGAAGGGCTAGTGCTTCAGCAAATCAAAGGACAAGAAGGGCTCAACCAAATGGTGATAAAGAGTGTCCAGGTTATTTCCTTTATTATTTCTTTTATTAATGCAGAAGTGTTTCAGCTCAAGGTGATCCCATAGTAGCACCATTTTGATTTGGAAACAAATTAGTGCAACTACTGTGGAAAACAGTATGAAGGTTGCTCACAGAGCTGAAAATATAACTACCAAAGGACCCCCAAATCCTATTGTTGGGTGTATATCCAATGCATAAGAATTCAGCATATTGAAGAGACAGCTGCACTCCCATACTTACTATAGCACTATTCACAATAGCCACGAATTGGAAGCAAACTAGGTGTCCAGTGGATGAAACTGTGGCCCATATACACAGGGGAATATTATATAGCCACAAAAAGAGTGAAATCCTGTCATTTGCAACACATGGATGGAGCTGGAGAACATTAGGGAAATAAGTGAAGGTAGGAAAACAAATCTCACACATTCTCACTCGTAAGTGGAGGCTCAATCCTGAAAACAATTGATCTCACAGAAATAGCATTATGAGACTTAACAGATTGGAAAGAGTAACAGGGAAAGGGGGATAACATGGGGATAGTTAATAGGTGTAAAAATATAGTTAGGCATTTAGATAGAATGAACAATATTTGATAGTGCAATGAGTTACTCTACTCAACAAGTTGTGTATCCTTCAAACCGAAAGAGTGGAATTGGAATGTTCTTAACACAAATAAATGTTAAATGCCTGAGGGAAAAAAATAAAAAAAGAGTGTCCCAGGTAAGAGAGACAGTGAAGCCTCAGGACTAAGAAAGGGTAAAATAGGAGAAAACCTACTAGGAGATAAGTGAGGTATTGTGATGTCAAAAAATTGGAAGGGCCCCAATCCCTGATGGCATGTGCATGAGTCTTAACAGGGTTTCTGGACTAGACATCATGAAATGAGTTTAAGAAATGCAGTGGTTGACTAGACTTGCATTCTTAACAATCATTTTGGCTGCTGTGCTCTGAGAAAAGAAAACTGGGTCAGAGGGATGGAGGAAATCAGGTCGCAGATTCCTACAGAATCAAGACAAGACAGTGAAGCCTAGAAAAAGACAATGTGGTGGGAACACAGAAAGTAAACAGCTGGAAGATGTTTAGGAGATAAGATCAAGACTAATTAGTGATTGATGGAGAAGTGTCTACAGCAATGGCGTGTTCCTACATCCATGGATATCAGTCTGCGTGTGCCTGAACGGGGAAAAATAAATGAGACACAGCAAGGCAGAGAGAGGAAGCGTTTGTGGGAGCAGACTCTTTGCACTCGGCTTATCAAGGATGTTTGGGTCTCCCATGGTCAAATGACAGCAAGACGTGAACCACCCTGTTGGGATCCCCCCTAAGTGGACTTTAGACAAGGGGAAAAGACCTTAGCAAGAGATAGCTGTGAAGAGTTCCATGGGAGCAAACACTGAGTGGGCACTGAGGGAGGTCAGTCTGCAAATAACTGGGCAGTGAGCAGGGCCCCTGCAGGCTCCCTGACACACACACACACACACACGCATCCTGTGACAACAGCAGCATGGGCGCCTTCCACGCAGTAAGCACTCACACCCAACAGAGGATCCTACGTGACATGGGTAAGTGGAGAAAACCTTAACCTCATCTTCCTCAGTCCCCTTCCCTACCTACACCCGGGAGAAACCGGAATGAAAGAGCTGATAAACCATCTCCGCAGTCAAAGTTCTACGTCAAAAATCTGGCTTTCAGGTAGAAAGGAAAACAGACACTAAACTGGTTTGGACCGAATTGGAATATTCACACTTGAAATAATCCAAAGGAAATGAGATTCCGTCTGAAGTGTGATAGAGGATAGAAAAAGAATGTTTGCAACGCATAACTGAAGTCAGTGGCTAAAGAACACAGAACTAGTTTTGCCCTCCCTTAGCTTTAAGGCTGTTCAATAAACAATACACTACCAAGACGTGGAATCCAAGCTAGATGAGAAAGAAAGACAAGTCAAGGAGAAGCTGATGGACGGAAAGAATGAAAAATAGCTGCACGGAGTTGAAGAACAGGCACAGTGGGCTACCTGCCCAGATGAGCGGCAAGGCTCAGAGAAGTGCAATGTCTAAGTGAGCGCTTTCCAAGTAGCAGCAGTTTGTAATGAGTTCAAGTCCAAGTCAAGATCTTGGAGAGTATCTAATGAGTTTGAGCAGAGAAAAGGTTTGGAACATAAGAAGGTCATATAACTGAGGATGTTGACTAAAATCTCCCCCCAAAAGATGGTAGATATTGGGGTGAAGGAAAGGACTGTGGGCCACATAATAGAGCCTCAACTGAACGGGGTGAGGTAATCACTACGCAAGTAGGTTATAGTGATGGGTAGTTAGGTCTGAGCCTCCAGTGATAAAGGCTTTTTATAGGCCCAGGAAGAATGATTGGTCTGGAAGCAGTGCTGAGAAGTTAGGAAGACACGTTCCCACCCACCAAGTCTGGAAGGAAGGCTCAAACAGTGTGGTCCGGGTCAAGCCCGGTGAGGAAACTATTTACTGCACAGGCTGAGGACTTGGGGGAGAGGAAGTTAATAAGGAGAGGGAATTCCAGGTGGTCCAGCGGAAGAATTGCTAAGAGAGGAGGAATAGAGGAATAGGGGATTGGCAGACAGAGTCAAGATGTGCAGCGAAGTCAGTATGTCACCTGAGGAACACTGCGTGGAGGACATAACATGACCAGGCTAACATTTTAGATAAATCACTCAGGCAGCTGTGTGGAAGATTTTCTTTTTTGAGGGGGTTCAAGAATCCAAGAAGGGAGACCATTTAAAACACTGTTAGTTATGATCATGACAAGAAATCTCAAGTATCTGAAATTGAGGAGTCACAAAAGATGATCAAGACATACATAGGCTGGATTTAACATATCCGATGTGAGACATGAAAGAAGACTTTACAATGACTCTCGAATTTCTAGCCTGAGTAATTGGTGGTTGATGGGAACAGTGGAGGAAAATCAAATTGGCAGGGAGATATGTTCAGATCTGGACATGGTATCAAAGACTAACGCCTTGAGCTGACCACTAGTAGTCATTTCCTTTCTTAGGTATTTAGTCCTGGAGTAGCTGATTGGAGAGGGACATAAGGCCACTGGAATAACGATGGCATTTCCCAATCCCTTTACAGCTAGATGTAGCCACAGACTAAGTTCTGGGTATATAGTATAAATTATGTCCCCACTTCCAGGAAGTTTCCTTAAAAGGGGATTTGTCTTCTCCTTCCTGCTCAGGAATACAGACATAACACTAACCACCTTGGATTATAAACTTAATTTGGGGACAGAAACAACAAAAAGTAGAGCAGTGAGATAGAAAGAGTCTGGGTCCTTGACTTCTCCAACATGAGAAATAAAAAAATTTCTCCTTCTTTAAGCCTCTGTCATTTTGTAAATTTCTGTTACACCTGAGCCTAAAATTTAATAAACACAAGATGAGTTAAGTGAGAGGCATCTGGGGAACATCAGGGAGGAATACACAGCACGGCTGGGCCCATTGATAAGGAACCTGATGAGAGAGTTGGGCTGGACACGGGCAATGTGGGCCTAATGAGAGAGCTGGACATGGGGAACCTGGGCCTTCCTGCAAAGCAAGTCCATGGGATCTATTCGGTTCACCAAGAGCCTTCAGCAGCCTAATCTAAACATTATTTGTAAATTTCAAAAACTTTGCCCTTGTAGACTTCATTAGAAGCTACAACCTCTTCTCACATTTATTTCGTGCTATTTTCTTAAAATAAAAGCCCTAGGTCCAAATAGAAATTACACATAGTTAATTTCTTATAATGCTTCCAAACTGAAAGAGCTAGAATATTTCCAGTTGTTCTGTATTCACCTCAGAAAAAGTTTGAATAAGTAAACCAGCATGTATGTGTTGATTTTCTGGAATTTTACCATGAGTTGTAAAAGCCAAACTATCTGGCCTCCTACCCCCAGAGTTTATATGTGCTCAGTCAAGGATTACAAAAATAATTTTAACATAAAATTCAGCAAACGTAATTAACAAGAAAATATACTATGACAATAAAAATCACAACCTGTATCTCAGCTGGTTGTTGGCGTTGGGTTATTCCCTAGTTAGGATTGCCATGGCCCCCAGTTACCTCTCCCGGCAGAGTAGAAGGCAGTGAATCAAGGCATTGCCAAAATCTGAATGCAAACCCACCCCTAGCCCACGAGGGAAGGTGCAATTTCTCTGTGCCTCCAATCTATGTGGCCATGGGACCCCACTGGGTCCAGGACACAAAGAACCATCCATCTTTAGCTCCTGATACACAGGCTCTTCATGGAAGAGTTTTTGATACTCAGAAACTAGTCAAACTAGATTAGAAACTCTGAGAGCTCCTGTTGAGAGAGTAAGTGGGGTAAGGGGGGAGCAATCTGGTGATAAACTTGGTTAAGAACCAAAAGATCTAGAGACGAGGTCTTGTTCAGATGCTAATTAGAGCAGTCTGTTTCTTTTACATAAAGCAAAAGAGTTGAACTGGGACAGTTGCAGTGGTCTCTTCCAGCTGTAACAATGTGCATGTTGGAAATCACAAGTCAATGCCATGAATTTAGCAATTTGCTGGAAGTTTCCTATTCATGTATCATCTATTCCTTTTGATCTTGATCTCCAAAAAGTATCCAGATCCTTATTAATTTAAATGTTTTGCTCTACAAAAAACTTTCGCTCACCACCCTCCTCTTCAATTCATGTCCATTGTTTTCAAACCAACATTGACATCATTTTCTTTGATATTTAGAATGGTTGTACTGCATTTGTAAGTGGAGACAAAGTATCACTAAAAAATTCCATTAAGGAATTTTCCTTTTTACAATTAAACACACTGTTGGGTGAAGTATGGTATAGGAAAGTGACTAAATGCATACAAAATTATGTGGGCTGTTAAGAGATTATTTGGTTGTTTGGGGTCTCCTAGGATACCTAGCTGTTTTTCCAGCAACACACACATCCTCTATATTCCTAATAAAGCCTTTGGAATCTGCCAAGCTTTTTAAAGCTCTCACCACGCTCCTCCTATGACTTCACCATATCATTAAAAATCTAAAGTTATTTAGCATAATTTAACAGTATTAGCAAGATTTGTAACTGTATCCAAGGATATGAACTTGTTTGTTGTAACAACCGCCTGAGCAGTCCAAAAGTCCCTTCAAAGAAAAAAAAAAGACATACAATGTTGAATTTTCAGTAGTTTTATTGAAAAATGCCTCTTTTGTTTCAGAAATAAATAATATAAGGCAGTGAAATTCACAATCTGCAGTTAAAATATAAAAGCAGCAATTCTATATTCATAGTCTTGCAAACATTTTCCAACTGCTTTTGATAACTAAGAAACATTATGTTCTGAAAAAAAAAGTTCATACTAAATATACAACACAAACATGCACTTCCATCTCTACAGAATTATCTGCAATTTGGCTTAAATGTTAGTGTGTCTACAAGGAGGTTTAAGGCAACTGTTATCCGGTCAGTCCATGCACTAACTTCTGCTACGTGGCTTCAGGTTGCGGTTGTCAAAGATGTGTAAGAACATTCTATGCCCTACTGTATAACAGAGACAAGGAATAAGATAAATAATCGCGATGAAGTTGACGGTTCCCTCCATTTGGGTGTCAGGAGGGGAATGACTTGAACCGTGCTGTAGCTGAATTGCAAATAAGTATAAGAAAAGATAAACTGCCCTCTCCAAATATACAGTAGCTCTGGGTTCCAGGCCTTACTGCCTAACAGTTTCCCCGAGGCCGCCCACTGCGCTAACTACAGGCTCGCGGCTGGTTCTCTCCTTGCAGGTTTTGAGCACAAAGTATTTTGCAAGCATTTCAAGGGCAAAGGCCAACACGTCTACACACTGCATGCTGCGAGCTAGGCCCCCTGCGGAAACGAGGCTCTCTGCAGTCGGAAGGGGCGCCCCCGGCTGAAGCCTGCTCTGTCTGACCCGCCCGGGCGTCCCCGCACCTCCCCCCGGGGCGCGCGCGGGTCTCAGGGGCGCCGCCCGCGCGCGGGGGCAGGTGGCTCGTCGGCGGGCTGGTCGGCGCCGTAGTCCTCGTAGTCCGCGCCGCGCTCGGGCTCCACCGGCACGATGAAGGGCTCGCGCTCGGGCAGGTAGGGCTCTGTCCGAGTCAACATTACAGTTATGGCAGGATGGGGAAGGCACAGGCACAGCGAAAGCTAAGTCGCTCCATCCTGATCTCCTAACTATAAACAGACACGTTACAACGTCCTGACTACTTCTGTTTGCAGAGAGAATTTGGTAAAAATCAAATAAGGAAATGGCACTTTCTTAAAAAAACAAAAACACTTTCAAAGATCCAGCAGTAGATACAATCATTGCACAAATTCCTGGGGAGGGTCAGAGACTGGGCCGAGGAGCTGTAAACGCAGGACCCAGGTAGGATTTTCTCAAGTCCCCAAGTAACTGTTCATGACTTCAAACTCCTCAATTCCAAGAACAACTTGCAAAGCTGAGGAGGTGAAGGCAAGTTTTATTGGCTCCTAGAAACCGAATTCTGGAGGTGAAAAGCAACTGTCACCGGGTCGTGGACAGTACGTGACATTTCCCGTGGCTGCCCCTCGCCCAGACGGTTACAGCTGGGGAGCAAGGAGCGCCACTGACTACAGCAAACAGGAGGGAAGGGTGATTTTAAACTTTGGTCTGTAGTTACAAAACCCAAATGAGTACAGGTACCAAAGAAGAATAACGAAAACACACGTGCCCTGAATCGGACGAATCGCTTACAGGCAAGAGATGAGAAGATTCCATTTGGGGTTATTCCAGCACAGAGCAAGCGGCAGGCTTTGATGCACAAGCTTATTGTAGAATTGGTAAGTAATTTTAGTGGACAGGATTCACATACAAATCATTTACAAGCCACAATTAGTTTATTATTTACATAAGACATTTCTCTTTAACCAGATGAAAATGGCATAACCTCCGCTGGTTAGTCGTTTTATTATGCGCCTCTTTTCACAACTGAGGCTCCCCATGGCTTTGTGTTTGAACTTTTTTTTAAAAAAGTATTTTTCTACATTATTACTGAAATGCATCAGGCTTAAACACTGACACCACTGCTTTTTTTCTTTTTCATTCAAGTTAGTCTAGAGTCTCCACCCCCCTGTATGATGTCCACCCGGTTCGTTAACCGTATCTGTGGTGAGATTTCCATACAAACTCATTTTCTAATAAGCACGTGCGCAAACATCTCAGAAACAGGATTTTCATGTATTCAAACTGTAAGCAGCACTGGAGACTTAGAAAATGTGTTAGCCGGAACCTGAAACAGGTCAAAGATGATAGTTTTTAAAAGTTGAATTACTATGCAAAAAATATATATATACATCCATCTACGTATGTAATGGTTAAAGTATGCATACATATATATCCATATATTTTCAGTTATTCACACATGATGGTGGCGATTTCAACTTATTTTATTAAGAATCAAATTGTAATTTTGTGAATGGGTTGCATGAGCGACATACATGAAGATTTGTTACTACTTTTGGTCATTATGCAATTATGCACGTGAATATATAGATATATATATATTCAGATATCAACTACTCATGCACTATTTGCAAGTAGCAAACCATATCAAACAGCAGTATCGTTTTAAAAACTTGCAGGATGCTGGAGGTGCAATAATGAGATGGGCACCGTGGACTACACACCACAGATCTGACGTCCAGATCAGCAGACCCCGCAGTCCTCGCATGCCACACAGTCAGGCATAGGCGACATCTGCCCTGTGTCACTGTCACTCGAATTCCATTAACAATGCTTTTTAATGATCGGGGCTCTGATGTTTATAAATATTAATTCCACTGCCTCTGTGGGACAGTTGCTTCTGTTTGTCTGTCTGTACCATGTTATCAAATAGCTCACCTGCCAATGACATTCCCAGAACAATGTTTATACATGCTCTTGGTATACTCTATAACACAATGGTATTCAACAAATCCCTGTTCTTATCCTTCAGGTTGAAAAAGGAAAGAAAAGTCCATTGGTAGCATTTTCTCAAACCTCTAGAGAAACAAGGAGAGGTTTAAGATGTGATTCAGAAAGGCAGAGATTTGGATAAAGGAGAAAGCAGTGAAATAATGTTTTCTACTTTGGGAGAGAATAATATTATTACAGAATCGAAACAGAACTGAAAGAGCTGATATCCTCAAGAAATCCTCAAATCAAAATCCTTCCTTCAATCCTACGGAACTTCATTTCTACAAAGGTTCTTTACTTCAGGTGAATGTGGGTGCCTACAACAGCAACAGCCTACCTGGATAGCCTTGCCCGTTGTACGGGATGCTGGCACACTGGGACGAATCGCAGTACCCAGGAGGACCTGGGGGCCCTCGGATACCTGAGTTTCCAGGACGACCTGGGGGACCAGGAGGACCTCTCGAACCTGTGGACCCTGGTGGACCCGATCTGGATTCTCCTTGTGGACCTAATGTGGAGGTAAGACAATACATTTCCCCTCTTAGTGAATACACCTCCTGGGGCAGTAAATGATACTTGCAGTGACATCTTCACAGCCTCAAGACTAGACTGTTGACTAGTGCATAGTAAGAAAATATTTCCTCCAGAAACACCCAGTATGAAGCAAGGCGTGATAGGACTTTCTTGCCAATGAGTCATCAAAGTTAATGGCAGACATCCACTATTTTAAACAATTTCGTTCAAGGAAAACTTGCTTGGCAAGAATTAAGCCAAGTTTCAGAGGTAAGTGGAGTTCTCTGGTTGGCTTCCACTCTCCCAGAGATAAAAGCCTCTGATGGAGGAGGGTCCATCAGGCAGCCACACCGGGCCGCTGTGGAAACTCGGCAGTGGCTGCTCCCCACCTCCAGTACCTGCAGCAATCTTGTTTCTGGACAAGTGATACTTAGTTATGGTTAACATGAATGTAGAGGTTTAGTCACTGAGCTGACTTTGATTACAAGGCTCTCACAGACCTTACAATGAAGAGAAGAAAACTCATTTACAACTTAGTACATTAAATGCACAGAACAACTCAACCATTATTATTTCTTTCCAAAACATTAGGAAAGAAGCAGTGCATGAAATTTTGTAATGTGCCAGGGCTCTAAATGAGAATATGTTTTCCCAGTCTAATCGCTCTGTAGTGAAGACTTACCAGAACAGGAAATATAACCATCCTAAAAGGGTAGGAGGCCAAACCGAACAAATAAGAATTCTCCGGGGGGGTGGGAGGGTAACTAAAATTCATTCCCTCATATATTAAAGTTATAGTTAATATCAAATAGAACACACTCAATTTGTGAACACAAGAAACATTAAAGTTATATAAGTTGAACTTCTTGCTAAAACACATACCATGGCTGCACACATGCTCAAAGCTAACAGGATGCACTTGTGAATCTCGTGGGGACTGTGTGCCCTCCGGGTATTAATGCCCTTTTCCTATTTGACGGACTAGTGAACCTACCTGGGGGACCAGGTAGCCCTCGAGGTCCTGGAGATCCAATCCCCCTTTCACCTTTCTCTCCTGGCAAACCTAGAAAAGGACAGAGAGAGGAAGCACAGGGGAAAAATTAGATGGAAACATGTAGTTTTCATCTTATCTGATGATACTTAATGTGAAGTAATTCATTGCCTTAGTGAAAGCAGAGACTAATTTTTCACAGAAGTTCACTCTTCCAGCCAAATTCTTTCTAGACATTTGTGTAATTCCAGATTCATGGCCAAGAAACAAATCTGGCTACAAGTCACAGGAAAAAAATTATTTGAAGGGAAAAAAAGTTGAATATATTTTTAAATAGTAGTTAAGAACAGAAATCTTGAGCAAATAATTATGAATTTCTAAAAAACATCTTA
Source organism: Perodicticus potto (assembly GCA_963574655.1). Classification (NCBI taxonomy): domain Eukaryota; kingdom Metazoa; phylum Chordata; class Mammalia; order Primates; family Lorisidae; genus Perodicticus; species Perodicticus potto. Next base: position 4,774 of record CAUYRH010063758.1, on the reverse strand, counting down.
AAAGACATTTTCTCTTTATTAGCCCTAATATTACAGCATCTAAACCATCCAAATCATACAAGTAGCTTAAGTTTTCTCTGGAATATCAACTACTTATTTGATAAAAGTGGGTACCTAAGAGTCCCGAGACACCTGGAATCAGCTAATCCTATTTTTCTTCTTTTCTTTCAATTGCAGAAATTAAATAATAATGATAACATAAACCATGCAAGTCCAGCACCAGGCCCTGAATAAAGGAACCAAAAGAATTAGATCTAAAACTCCTTGCCACAGTCACAGCAATTAGTAAGATTTGGGTGCTGATTTAGTTTGCCAAGGTAGATTTTCCAATTAACAACAACAAAAATCAGCAAATAGCATTACGTTTACCAAGACCACGTGACAAAAGCACTGTGATTCTAAGAAAATGTCTATGTGGCCTCTCCAGGTTGCCTAGAGATCTGTTCACGGACAGATAGCTCTTCTGACACTGTCCAAACACGACTAGTGAAAGCTGTTTGCCACGCTCAATCTCCCACGTGTTTTCCACGTGACCCAGCCGGTACATGTGCAGATCCGTTCTTATCCCTGTACAGCAACCAGAAATGCCCACCTCGTTCTCCAGGTGGTCCCTGCATGCCTGGTGTGCCTGGGAAGCCCGGGCGCCCCCCAGGTCCTGGCTCTCCTCTGGTTCCTGCACTGCCAGGGGGTCCTGGGGGTCCAGGGGGCCCTGGCTGGTTCCGACTGGAGTGGTAATCATTTGGAATCTGATTTAGCATCTGATTGAATCTGTTCATTTGACCTACAAATAGAAATATGACTTGTTAGTAAGACTTTCAGCAAGGGAGGGATGAGGGTGTCGAATGCTGTCATAATGTCTAGTGAAATCCATCTCCATCCCACCCCCCTCCAGGAAACATTCTAATTAGAATGTTTAGAATTAGAATCCTAAAAATAAAAAGACACTCCCGTCACCCAGTACAAAAGGGTTCCCAACAGTCATTTCCACACAATGCTGACCCATAAGCCACAACCATTATATGAGTATAAAGAAGTTATTAAACTTTAATGTGGCTTTGAAATAGTCTCGAGGTTTTTCCAGATGATGTCACCCAAAAAAGAGCCTTTTTAAATTAAGAAAATATACCATTTTTGTGTGTGCCTAAGGCTTTGATAATCAGGTTTTAGTGCAAACTGGAATTCCCTGGGACATACATTGAAAAATACAGATTTCTAGGCCTTATCTCCAAAGATAACGATTCATTAGGCTTAGGGGATGGCCCAGGAATTCCGTAACAAGCAAGTGGTTGTAGAGTGGGTAGGTGTTCCTGAGGACCCTACTTTGAGAAACACTGATTAAGGGGGAGCCTCATTTTAAGGCCTATTCTCAGCCTGCAGGCGCTGAGCTTTATTATTTAATAGACTCCTTGAATAAAAAGCAAACGTCTGTGAAAAAGAGGGAAATTGATTGTCTATGATCAAATTAATCTTGGTGGCCTCCTTCCTTAAGTCAGAGTATAAGTCAAAGGTCATAACTTAAGGGATCCCGTGCTTTGGGATGTAAGAAGTTTGCTGCTTGCAGAAACACTCTGATGAAACTCATATTGGGGTTCTTAATATGGAAACTGGAAAGTCCTTTTAAAATACTATTATATTCCTATCAGACTAAATATAAAGATAACAGATGATTATTTTACCTTGGGCTCTTGTTCTACCTTAGTGACAACCTTTAAAATATCATTAATTTTTTCTAATTTGAAACAAAACTGACAATGTCTGAAAACAAGAGGTCATCAAAAATGAAACAGAAACATACCTCTTAGGAACTTCATGATTTGAACTCCACATTTTCCTGCAAGTAATTTAAAAAACATCCATACAATAAAAAGAGAGAAATTTTACCGCTTATTAACTGTTCACAGACTTGTCTTGCAACTGCTCGCATCATGTTCTGGGAAGCAATGTCTCCCTTGTTAATTAAATAAGGAGAGTCATTAGAAAGTTATTGCTATAGTTTTAGAATTTAAGGTTTTACACACAAAATAAAAGTAGGTCATATTTTTAAAATACATACCCTATCACCTTTCTCTCCTTTCAATCCAGACGGACCCTGAAATACAGGAGATGCAGACATTAGAAACTAACAAATACAGTCCACAACAATGTGTGAATGGACGTGATGAAAGAGAACAAGGTTTGCTTTTCTATAAAAAGAAATCTGAGTGCTTTCTCTCTGTCCCTCAGAGAAGCACATGTCCTCCAAAACAATGCATAGGTGTGAAGTTTATGGTCACAACTATAAAAGTGATGTGCCATGCATGCTTCTCACAATGCCAGTCATCATATAAGCTTGGAACTAAAATACATGTGAAGACTGCCCCTGTGCCATCACACTTTGCTTCAGATCATGGGGGTTGGTTAGCTCAGCAGGTTATCGTGGACTATCCAGGAGGTTAGTCTTTGTTTAGTCTACGGACCAGTGGGCTTTCTCAACGCCTTCTTCCAGTGAGAAGGAGTCTCCCTTACAAAATAACTCAATCCCAATGGTCCCACATCCAAACGCAACCACAGAATATTCATCCTTGTTCTGTGTCAGGCCTCTTACTAACCACGAAAGGTCTTAGAACAAGTTCCCCTTAGAGTGCTGCAAGGTCTGCCTTGCAGTAATAGATTTTCAGGCTACAAACTGCTGTCACAGAAGGAACTTACAAACCGTTGACCAATCTGACATTTAGATAATACCCCACACCAAACCATGGCTTACCATCCCCAATATCCCACACCAAACCACGGCTTACCATCCCCAATATCCCACACCAAACCACGGCTTACCATCCCCTGGAAACCTGATGGTCCAAACCAAGACTCTTGCCTGAACCAATCCGTGCACTCCTAAGTGGACTCACTGCTTCCATTTTACCCTTTTATATGTATATAGTCTGTTCTCTAGAACGATTTTTGTTTTTAAGGAAAATTAGATCACGTCTGTCCTTTGGCTCTAAGAGCTTTAGAATACAATGAGAATTCCTTCTGAGACGGTGCACGTGCTCGCCTCCGCCCAGCCGCCTGACCTCACCCTCTATCCTGCTTCCCTTCACTCCCTCTGTTGGCTACTCCAGCTTCGTGGATGTCCCACTCACACTCATCCTGTGGCCGGAGCCTGTGTTCACGCTGTTTCTTCTCCCCGGAGTCCTCTTCCCACAGATCACACAGCATGCTCCCTCCCTTCCCCCAGGGTCACCTCCTCAGAGATGGTTCCTGGCGACTGTATCTACAGTAGACGGCTTCCCAGCAGCAGCTGCTCTCTAACCCTGACTCTGTTTCTTGTTGCTTCACGCCACTCGCCGTCCTGGGAACCACATTATTTATTTACATGGTTTTCATCTTTATCTCTCTCTAGAATCTTTACAAAGGCAAAGATTCTGTCTGGTGTACTGTGGTACCCCCTGGCCCTAGAACACTGGCTAGCTGCCAGCACATTGTATGTACTAAATGTGCATTGATTAAATTAATAAAATATTCCCCAAGGGGCTCCTGGAAACATCCACTGTAGCACGTCAGGTATCACAAGTTAGTGAGAAGATATTAGACGGTTATAACAGCTAGTGACATAAGAGTTAAACACACACACCCATCTGCTATTTTTCACTTTTGACACTAGAGGAAGATAAGATAAAATAGTGAAGAAAGAGAAAATTTGCCATCTTAGAAGGAAGATGAGCAGCAAAAAGGGGGAAATTTAGGTCCCTTTACATATTTGAGGATGCAACAGCATTCATCCCTCAAATATAAATGTCTACCGGATTATCATAAGAAAAACTGGCGTTTGTCTATCCCTTTAGCAAAAGTATTGGATTTGGGGGGAAACACTAATATTATTGAATTTGGAGCATTTTGAAAATGTGGGGATTTTTTTTTACATTTACTGCTATTTTAAGATTGTTCTAATATATATATATTTTTTTAGCTAACTGACATTCTGAGATTGTCTGTTGTGCATGGTTTGTAGACATTATCTTTCTTGCCAATATTTAGGGATGATATTTCATGTAAAAGCAGTGGGCATTTCATTCAGGCTTCCAGCTGCAGCCATCAATTATGTCAGTAATATTCTTACATACACTGTTGAGGTCATAGTAACATGAAATAGAATTCTGAATAAGTAGAAAAATCTCCTGCACTTTTTACTGGTTTCGCAAAGTTTCTACCATGATCCGTTAAGGAAAAAGTCATAAAAGACACGTGTTAGGGTGCACACAGATTAGAAAGCTTGTCAGGAACCCTTCCAGCCTTCTGTTGCTTGCTTAATTTTATGTAATCATGGAAGGCAGGCCATGTCTCATAAATAATCTACCCTGTCTGTCTAACATTTTACTAAACTTGGGTTTATGTAACTTAAACAATACTTAAGAAAAGAGGTCTGTGGCTCGGCGCCTGTGGCTCAATGGGCTAAGGCGCCAGCCATGTACACCTGAGCTGGCGGGTTCGAATCCAGCCCAGGCCCGCCAAACAACAATGACGGCTGCAATCAAAAAATGGCCGGGCGTTGTGGCGGGCGCCTGTAGTCCCAGCTACTTGGGAGGTGGAGGCAAGAGACTCGCTTGAGCCCAGGAATTGGAGGTTGCTGTGAGCTGTGATGCCACGGCACTCTATTCAGGGTGACAGCTTGAGGCTCTGTCTCAAAAAAAAAAAAAGTGGCAGTAGAAGCCATCTGTCTACACCGCTAAGAGAGAGGGTTAGGAGAGACCAACCCAGTCAACACCTTCACTCCAGATTTCCAGCCTTCAGAACTGAC
>CAUYRH010063756.1:0-57680 GCA_963574655.1 Perodicticus potto | reverse complement strand
TGGTGGTTAGTCTGTGTGAGTGTCTTTATAATGTGTATACATCCATGTATATGTTGAGGAGGTGCAGGAAAGTTGGAAAAGAGTATTTCTTAAATTATTTAGGAAAGAATTGCAAACTCTCTTTTCCAAGTTTGTGCTTGTTTCCTCATCTCAATCTTCAGAATGAGAAAGCACTTGAGTGATAGTATGTTGACAATTTTTTTTTCAGGTCTATCTTAGAAGTGACACACATCATTCCACTCACATTCCAGTGACTAGAACTCAGCAGCAGGATGTGCTTCATTTGAAATGTGGCTTAGAATGTAAACTGTCATATCTCTGGAGGAAAAAAAAAACAAAACAGAAATACATTTTGGTAATAGCGATCAGACCTTTCCATAATGTTTAAAAAAAAACACATCATCAACAGCGGAAAAAATGCTCTGTGGGGAGGAAAAATAATAACTGATGACCCATACACACATTAAAAGAAATGAAACAGAAATGTGAATAAACCCATGGAAAGCTCAACATCATTAATAAACATGGATTCACAAAACTAAATAAAAATAAAAAATGTTTCATACATTGTGTCGAAAATTAAAATGAATATATAAAAGCTATTCAAAGATGCAGAACTTGTTGTATTATAAATTATGCTGTAACTTGGTGCAACCAGTTATACATTGGTTCAGAAAGACAATAATTTGGATCTGATTTCATTCCTTTACATATACCCCCCACAAATACTCTCACATGAACACCAAAAGAAATATATCAAAATACTTAATGATAACAGCATTCGTGAAAGTGAGTGTGTAGAAACAAGTCAAATGTTCATTAACAGAAGAATAAAAAAGTATATTAAGGTACATTCATATGATAAATAATTAAATTAAAAATAACTAAGTCATATAATATTTTTCATCATAGGATACTATTTTTATAAGGTTCACAATGCACACTAAAAACTAAATTGTCAAATCAAAAACACATATTGTGTGTGTGGTGTCTTTGTGTGGGTTTGCGTGTGTCATTCAAATGAACACCAGTGAGTGTGGAACACTAAAGTAAAAATAGTGGTTATCCACGTTGAAGAGAGAGAAAAATGTCACCTACAAGGGACATCATGAGTCTTCATCATGTTTGCTTTTTTCCCCTACTTCTTAAACTGAATTGTAACTTTAGGACCATTCATTTATTTATTAATTAAAAATTGTACAGATATATGTGTGTAATGTAATATGTTTTTATATTACGCAAATAATATCTTAAATTATATTTGAAATTGATTACCTAAGATCATAAATGTGGAAGACAAATAGATGACCAGTCCATATCTCCTGATTCTGAAAAATGCATCACATAACAAAGCAAGATCGCTGGATATGGTGAGTCAGGCCTGTAATCCCAGCAATGTGGGAGGCTGAGGCTGAAGACGGACTTGAGGGCAGGAGTTCTAGACCAGCAACATAGTGAGACCCCTGTTTCTAAAAACTGAGAAATATTACTTGAGCTCTGTGGAACACAGATCTGCACCCCAAGCTTTTCAGGAGGCTGAGTCAGCAGGATCACTTGAGACCAGGAATTTTAGGCCACAGTGACCTATGATCCCACTACTGCACTTCAGCCTAAGTGACAGTGCAAGACTCTTTCTCTAAATAAATACTAAAACTGAAACAAAAAAGTCCAGATCAACTGACACAGATGTGAACAACCATACAAAGTAATTGATGTTTTGCAATTTCTTTTAATCTTTTGCTTCCCTTTTTCCCTATTTTTATGGAAAGCTTAAATGCTACATTGACAAATTTACCCTCATAAATGCTTAGATTCAATTTTAATTTATTCTCTAATTAAATAAATGTTTTTTATTCTCTAATATCTTATATTTTAACATCTTTAATATGTATATATATAGTTTGTTTCTACATACATATTTTTCTATATACCATAAACTTTACATATATTTCATACATGTAACACCTCTAAAAATATAGCTATGATATAAAATTCTAATTGCATCATAATTTCAAGGCGTGCATTCTTATAATTCAAAGATTAGTTTGATAAATGGCATTTAATTAAATTAATTAAGCAATCCTGCTAACTGGTGAAAACAACTTTGCAATATGCAAAAATTTAATATCTTTATTTATACCTAATGACTTTCTGAAAAAAACCCACCTCCTTGTTTACTTCATTGTCAGAGAGTTTAAGTGATTTCGTTGGTGTGGAAAAGGATCACAGGAAGAACGGAGAAAGCAGGAGTCAAGAAAGCAATTAGCAGAAGCTAATAGAGTGTTGTTGAACTTAACAAAACTTAAATTATTTTCTCTCTAATTCTAAAAAAAAAGCAATTCACTGCTAAAAATTTCATTTTCAAATAAAAAATTATGCGAGTCTGTAATGATCTATTCTTGTTTTTGCAATCATTTAAAATGAAATGTGCAATCATAATGCCTAGTATTGTTATCATAATCTTTAAAATAGGTAGAGACAAGGTCTTATAAATCCTTTCGTATGCAAAGATAATTTTCACAGACATGTAGTTATTGTGGATGGCAAACGTTTAAATCAATATAATTTGTGTGTCTCATGAAAATATTCTGTAAGTTTAGAATAGCAGATCTAATAATGTGTGGTTATATAGTATATGTCATATGCGTTATATGAATCAGTGGGAATGGAACGCTGGAATTAAGTTTCCTGAATTGATGATAGTAAAACATCTAGGCAGATTTTGTGGCTACCCTTCCTTTGTAAGATAATAGCACATGTTCTATGAATTAAATATGTATGTTTTCTAAAATTCTTCTGTTGAATCTCTAGTCACCAATGTGATGGCATTTGGAGACTGTGTCTTTGGGAGGTGATTTGGTAATGAGGGTGGAGCTTGTCAAGGTTCAGGCAGTTGTCTGCATGCTTGGTTCTTGGTGTGCTAGCCACTGAAAAATGATGAGACCCACCAGAGCAAGGCAAGTAGGAAACAACGTTTCTTGAGGATGAGAAAGATAGAATTACAGAACAAGCTATGTTCATAATAGACAGTGGTTTGGGTCTTGGCCTTTCCCTGGTCGTGGTAAACAAAGCACTTGGTTATGGCCTGGGGTTCTATTTTACACTGTCTGGATTGGTCTCACTACATGGTTCAGAGGTCACCTTGGAAACACCAAGTCTTAATGCACATGTGACCCTCTCGTGAGCCTCTGTGAAAGTCCATTGGAGGTGTGAACTGCAATGTAGATTCAAGCTAATGACATCATCATCAGCCAGGAGGTTGTTCTAGGTTACCAGCCAGACTCTATTGTACCTATGTCACTTTTTGGATGGGCTAGAGAGTCCTCTGCATTCCTTTGTAGTTGGCTTGCTAAGCTCTGAGTAGTATATTAGTAGGGCATGCCCTCCTCACCAGCTGTGAGCAATTTCTCGGGACAAGATTAAGATAAAATAGACCAAGACGGGTCTGGGGATCCGCCTTTTGTCTCCCAGAATGTCCACCTGATAAGCCCACATCATGAAATTAGTGTGTGCTCTTATGAGAAGACACAGAAGAAAATTTGCTTCACCTCTCCACCACCAGAGCATGCAGCGAGAAAATGACCCTCTGCAAACCAGGAGGGCTTTGCCAGAACCTGTCAGTTCTGGTATACTGATCTCTAAATTCTAACTTATAGAATTTTGAAAGAAATTGATAGACTTGTACAAAGCTGTATTTAGATAGGAGAAATAAGTTTCACTGTTAACTTTCTGGTTTTTAAGACACCTGGCCTATAGTATTCTGCTATAGTAGGCTGAACAGACTGAGACATCTTTCCCTTGATCTTGCTCTGCTGCTGAGATTAAAATTATAATAATTTAAGGCTCACAGTGGATGATAAAGGTTATGATTAAATTACATTTCATCTATAAAATTAATGATTTTTAACATTGACATAAAGAGTGGAACAAGAAATTTTTATTAGGTGAAAGTAAAAGAAGAGTAACCTTGCTGCTTCCAAGAAGGAGCCAAGATTGAGCAGTGAGAATATTTGTTAAAGAGAAAGCAATAAATAACCAAGAGAAAGTTCCAAGTCCTTCCCCATATATCTTAAGACTAGCCTTGTGTGAGACAGATTAATGCTCTAAAAATACAAGGTTACTAATTGGATTTTGAAATCTAAACTAAGTAAAGGTAGGATGTGGGAAGTTAAATGGCCTTCCATCATCTCCGTACCTCTAAATACCCATATGTTCCAAACTAGCCCACCTGAAACACAATTCTGATTAGGTCCCAGCTCCACTGAATAACCATCACCTGTAACTAACTCCACATGGATAAATGAACAAACTCCTAAGTTTGGCACTGAAGTATTTTCATAATCAGATTTTCCTCCACCTGTAGCATATTTTATTCTATGTTTTCCCTTTACACAATTAGAAGTCTTCAGTAGAACCATATTTTACCATACACGTACAGTCTATTACTTCTTTCTATGCCTTACCTGAAATTGTTTGCTTTTCTGAGAACAACACAAGCTCCTTAGCAGTTTGCCGAATTCTATACCTAACCAATATCCACTTCAGGAATTAAGGTCTAATTCAAATGCTAATTTTCTTAGGACATTTCTACTGATCTCCTTTCTTAGAAATTCTATAGCACTCTATCGCATGCATCTTGAGGAACAGATCCATTTATGCCTTTTTCTTTATATTGTTTATACTGATGGGATTCTTCCCCTTTAAAGATGGAAATTTTTGTGAGGTCATAATTTTCATTTTTTTATACCTCCCTGGCCTGGTATTGTCCTGCACTGGGATGCTAGACATTATCAGAGCCAGCAAAGAATGGGGGAAAGTCTGCATTTAATTCATTATTACATAAAAAATAGGCTATGCTCCTTAGAAGTCACAAGACTGGGGTCTCTGAGAAAAATAGGATGCAATAAAACATCCTGTTAAGTCCAGTGAGAACCAAGTGGTGATGAAAATGAGTCTGGCTTGCCCTTACTGTCTGTTAAATGCTGCTTAAAACGTATTTGCATGCTAAAAATATTCCCACCAGCACTCTGACAACCTGTAAAGCTACTTTATATAGTATGAAAAGAGAAAGAACACCCATTCTTGGAACTCTCTGCCCATTTCCCCTGCCCCAAAAACCACGAATAATCCACTCCTTTTTTAGTATGTAATCAAGAGATAACTACAAATAGAGTTCTCCACCAATGTGCAGGGGCTGCTCTGTAGCCTGCTTGTTTAATACATTTTGCTCTTATCTCTCACATAAATCCTTTTCTGCACAAAGAGCAGAACCCTTTTGGCCTTCAGCCAGATATTAGTTTTGAGTTCTACCTTCTTGTGTCAATTACATGTCATGCGGATAAAGAGTTGTCAGTACCCATGGTTAAGACAATGTAGAGAGAAGTCAAGAAACTTACACTAGTGACAGTGATGGTGCTGGTGGAGGAACAATGGAGTGAGGAATGGAAGGAAAAAACTAATTCAAAAACTTTAAGAAGAGAAGCAAACACTGAGATCCACAGACAGCCATCACGAGTGGCACGATGTTTCCTCTGTCCTGTCATACTCCTGAATTAAGGCACAGAGCAGACCATTGACCTTGCACTGGGCCTTGAGGACAGTCGGAGATCCTGCACAGACATGTCCAAAACAAGATACACCTATTTCCACGAGGTCTTTAGACAACCCTCAAACACGTTCCAGTTGTTTGGAGTAGTGTGAAAAACTGATCATGTATCTAAGAACAACTAGAATATTTAAAAATAAGTTGCCAAACAAAGGAATCCGTCGATTCACTGTTATGCCCTCTTTAACTTGTTCAGAGCAATGTTAGTATTTAAAGAGGATGTTTTTATTTTTTTTTTTGCATATGTGAATTATACTATCTACTAAAACTTTAATTCTGCTATATTGACAAAGACAACTGATCAATATTATTGAACAATACACATTTTTAAATAAGATTAAGAAAACTTAATAAAAGAGCCCTTGAATGAAAAGTGTACATTATGTATCTCATTCAGCCAGAGTTTTGAATAAGAATGACAGCCACCTATTAAATTACAGATATTTTGTGAAAATTAGGAAATCAAATTCACTATCTGTCATTAAGTGAAGATATTGCATATAAAGAATGAAGATAACACCCTTAAGTTTATTTTCTATCTATTTATAATGTCATGTTGATGAATTGGCTGATACTTTCAGAATCATTAACCCAACAACTCCATTTGCAGTCTAGTTATGGGGGGAAAACATTAAATATCCACTACCAGTTGCTACATTTTATCCTAGAAAAATTTTGCATTACTGGATTGCCTTGGTTAATGTTTTTTTTTTTTTTTTCTTTTGTGTCATGGAGAATCAGCAGAGGATCTTACATGCTACTTTTCAGAGAAAACAGAAGCCACGTGAAGCCATAAGTATCCCCCAGGATACTTCTCATTTCTACTTTATTACCTCAATTCATTTCTCAATCCAGTGTTCTTGAGCTTCAATATCTCCTGCTCCAATGAAAGTTCTTAACACACTCATCCAAAAATAGATCAAAACCACAAACTTGTATTTTTTCTTCTGTGGCTTCAGATTATATTAGTCAATCCTTTTTTGCTTCAGAGGTAATATACTGTCTATCAGCCTTGACACTTTAAAATATAAGCACAATTCATGTTTTGTGATTAGCTTTATTTTACTTCACAAATGGTGCATCTTTAACAAATTGAAGGTCTGTGACAGTGCTGAGTACTGTCTATTTGCACAATTTTTCCAGGAGTGTGTACTCACTTTGTATCTCTATGTTACACGTTGGTAAGTCTTGAAACTTTTCAAATTTTGTCATTCTTATTATATCTGTCTATTATGGTGACTGGTGGTCAATTATCCCTATGTCACTATTATAATTGTTTGGGGCCATCGCAAACCAAGCCCATAGAAGACAATGAGCTTAAATGATAGATGTTCTGTGCCCTGACTGCCTCATCAGCCTGCTGTCCCCCAAGATGTTTATCTCTTCTTGAACTTTCCCATTCTCAGAAAACAACAATATTGAGATGAGGCCAATTCATAACTCTCCACTGGCCACTAAGTGCTCAAGTGAAAGGAAGGGTAACGTGTTTCTTCCTCTAAGTCCAAAGCTAGAAATGATGAAGCTTAGTGATGCAGGCATGTTGAGAGCAGGATAGGCGGAAAGCTACGCTTTTTCACCAGAGAGCCAAATTGTAAATGCATTTTTCTAAAGAAAATTAAAAGTGCTATTCCAGGGAGCACACAAATGATAAGAAAATCAAACAACCTCACTGCTGCTCTGGAGGAAGTTGTAGTAATATGGACAGAAGATCAAACTGCCATGACATTCCCTGCAGCCAAAGTCTAATCCAGAGAAAGGCCTCGACTCTCTTCAATTCTTTGAAGTGTGAGAGAGGTGCGGAACTTGCAGAAGAAAATTTCATGATATTTAAGTATAGAATACATCTCCATAACATCACTGTATAAGGTGAAGCAAGTGTTAACAAGAGAAGATGCAGCAAGTTACCTGAAGATCTAGCTGACATAATTGATGAAGAACTCTAAATTAAACAATATATTTTCAATTTAGATGAAATAGCTTTACATTAAAAGAAGATGGCTTCATAGGACTTTTGTAGCTAGAGAGCAGAAGTCAATGCTGTGGTTTAAAGCTTCTTCTACTGTTAGGAATGAATGCAGCTGGTGACTTTAAGCCAATGTTCATCTACCCTTCCCAAACTCCCAAGGTCCTTAAGAATTATGTTGAATCCACTCTACTTTTGCTCTTTAAATGGAACCACAAGGCATAAATAAAAGCACACATTTACAGCATTCTTTACTAAAATTTGTAGCCTTTTATTGAGACCTACTGTTCATAAAAATGATTCTTTAAGAACTATTACCACTCACTGACAGTGAACCTGTTCATGCCATAAGTCTGCTGCAGATACACGCGGAGACTAACGTTGTTTTCATGTATACGAACACCACGTCAGTTCTGTAGCCGAGAGACCAAGGAGTAATTCTAACTTTTGAATCATAATGTAATAAATACATTTCATCGGGGGCAATCCACTGCATCTTCTCTACTTTGGTAAATGTATAGACAGTCCTCATTCCTGGGGCTCCCTGTTGCTAGTGTTTCACATCCATTATAAACAAATCCAAATCAGTATTGTCTCCTAAATATCTCTATAGCATATTCTTACTTCTTTAGCTCCATTACCCCCACATTAATTTGGATGATGTGATGATTATTATAATGATTTGTACATTTCCTTGGACTCTTATAAGTAAATGTTACTAGTCCCCTCGTTTTTACAGTTACACAGACTGTAATTTAAACAGTTCAAGTACATGCCCAACGTCTCACAGACTCTAGTGCTTTGGCTTCTTGGTCTCCCATTCCAGTTTGTCTGAACATAGCTCATTTTTCACAAGAAAGCCAGAATTATTTGCCTACTAAAAATCAGATCTACACTTTTAGAATTGTCTTGCATGTGAAACAATACAGTTAAAACTCATACATTTCACTATGACATAAAAAATTCTTAAAACACCCTATAATTCTGTGTTCCCATCACTTTCCTTGGAAACACAAAGTTCCAGCCACTTCAAACATCTGACCTTTTCCCAATATTCTTTGTACTATTCATATATTCTTCCTTTTAAAATTTTACTTCTTTCATTAAAATTCACTTTGCCTATTATATTTTTCTCTGAAAGGATAACTCATACTTAACTTTCGAAGTCAAGTTAAATGTGAATTGTTCCCTAACAACACTAGGGAGGATTAATATGTTTGAAATTAATGCACTTGTTTAACAGGATAAATTTTGAGGGCTATAATTTTGTGCCAGGAACTGGGATAGGATATTAATGATACAACTGTGAGATACCTTCACCTGCCTAGAATTTATAATCTAGTAGTTTCCAGCTTAACATACACCAGATATGTGCCAAATTTATTAATCTATTACTTAACCTTCCAGACAAGTATATTAAAAAGTGTATTTATTCACAGTTATTATCTCTATTTCACTGATTAAAGAACTGAGGCACACAGACAGTATGTAACAAACTCTAAAAGGAAAGTGAATGCTCCCTTTTTAATCATGATATTACGATCATGTAATAAAAATATTACAAATATGGTCAATTTCTACTTATAAAATGAACCTCAAAATAGGTGCAAAGTGTCATATAGGCAAACAAGACTGGGAAAAACATATTTGCACATTGATATGAAAATAAGTTGGCATGCCAGATCACATAAGATATCCATGATTTTCTTAGAATTTAAGTCATTAAGCTATATTCATTACCTAGATAATAATAATGGATATGGACCTTTGGTATTTCAAGAAACCCACAACCTAGGAGGAAAAATCACGTGTGAAAACATAGGGAAACAAATAAATAATCTGCAGCACAGAATGGTCACACTACTGCTTTATATAATATGTAATGGACCCAAAGAAGAAGGTAAAAAAAAAACTCACCAATAGGTTAAGAATCGTTCAACAGGGTGGCAACTGTGGCTCAATGGAGTAGGGCACTAGCCCCATTTACGGGAGGTGGCGGGTTCAAACCGAGCCCCTGCAAAAAAAAAAAAGAATCGTTCAACAGAACAAGGGTTTTGTGTTTATATGTTTTGTTTTTATATGTTTTGTCTTCATATGCTGATTATGCAGGTAAATCGTAATAAAAGGTTTCACACTGAGGACAATACAGAAATGTGAAAACGAAAGTTGTACGTTCAGAAAAAGCAAGCAGACACGTACATATGTAGCACGGAGTATGGACGGCAGAGTGTGTTACCAGGCTAAAAAATTGGACTGGAGTTCAGCAGTAAAGGTCCTTTTGTGGTAGGATCAGAAATTTAAATTTCATTCCAAGAGCACTGGCTCTTGGTTTCTTGACATCATGTCAGAAAACGGCATGTTTTTTCAAACAAGCTTTAATGTAACCCTGACCAACCTGGAGCTCCCACAGAGAGAAATCATGCCCAGGTTGAGGAGCTTCCCAGATTCACTTGCAGAACCCTGAATATTACAGGCACTTTAGGCAGATAATGCAGTTCATTAAATTTTGCCCCAAGGGTTGCTAAAATTGTGTCTAAAGATGTTAAAGCACACAGCATGCCAAGGCAAACGCTGAATACAGTTTTATTCAAAGCCAATTGCATTTTTAAAATGTCAAAATATTATCTAAGTTGAGAAAAAGAACATACAATTGTACCAGCAAAAACTAGACCACAATAATAATTACAATGCTGATGACAATCAAGTGCTACTAATGATATATGTACAAGTATAGACGTTTAATTCTCCCTCAACCTTCTCCCTGTGTGCAGATGGGCAAATTCTCTTAACTTGTAAAAGCCAGCCATGTAATGGGTGACAAGATTTTGTACCTACTTTAAGTGATTGTCTTTATCCTTAAACTAATGCAGTAAATAAAACACAGTGTTAGGCACATAATACTATTTTATATATTACTTATCATATGCCTTATCATATTTAGCATTGTATTGCAGCAATTAGCAATATAAATATCTTGTTGTCTAGATTTAGTCAATTATTTTTACTTGATATTCCAAAAAAAAATTAAAATATTTGGTTTCTTTTGGAAGGAAGAACAAGCAGTATGGAATTTCATAGCTAGGACTGGAAAACCACAGTCTGAGTAGAAAAGTGTTGTAGCAAGGTGAGGGAAATGTGGAACCCCCATTTCCTATGCCTAGGTCAATTTCATGTGAATTTCCTAGGCCTCAATTCCATGAGTGGACTGTGTCCATTCATTGATACATTCATTCACTTTGCCCCAGAAGGGACTGTATCCATTCATTGATACATTCATTCACCTTGCCCCTGGTGGAAGGGACTGTATTCATTCGTTTCCTGGCCAAGGAACCCATACACCTATATATACCCCAAGACTAAAAGCCTAAAGGGGGAGATGGGGAAAGACCGGGAGAGAAACGGAGAGAGCTTTTCTCTCCCCACGTGAGTTCTGTCTCTCTACCAGGAGCTTTAGTGTTTTCTGTATTCTTTTCTGTAAATAAATTCTGTCTTACCATTGGGGGGAAAAAAAGAAAAGAAAAGAAAAGAAAAGAAAAGAAAAGAAAAGAAAAGAAAATGTCATGAAGGCTATCTTAAACAGTTTGATGAAAACATTTCAGATTGTACATGAAACCAGCACGTTGTACCCCTTGATTGCACTAATGTACGCAACTGTGATTTAATTAAAAAAAAAAAAGAAAGAAAAAAAGAAACCAAGAGAAAAGAGTGTCTGCACTCAATACAGATCATGTCGTTTAGAGGACCAAAAAGTCTGTACCTACACAGAGCAAAAATTCTTTACGAAAGAGCTTTCCTTTTCAATGTACATGTTTCCTGATATGTCAGCTTTATATGTCCTATGTTGCTAATGCAGGTGATACACTCCAGTTTCAGAATGGACTGACAGAGAAAGCTCCATGAAAACAATTTTAAATATTTGCAGTTTGAGCACATGCATGAACTTGTACCTCTCTGCATTATAACCCAAGTGTGTTTTCTAGGTCAAATACAATTAAAACTAAATGTTTTTGGATTGGATTAGATCCAAATGTTCTTCCTCTTCAGCAGCTGTTTATTGCATAGATACAGACACATATGAGACCATGAGACTTTTATGCAATATATATATACAGTTACATATGTAACAGACTTTTGCATATAACATATATATATACAGTTACATATATACACAGTTATATATATTATGTATACAGACTTTTATGCAATATATATATAGTGTTATATATATTATGTATTAATGCTATAATTACCATACATACTATAATAAGACATATTATACTTACTATACACAAGATACTCTTAGTATGAGGGTCCCTTTAGCCTTCATATCAGTGATCTGTCAGGAGCACTTTGCTTTTATAATTTTCTTTTTATGTTTTAAAATTGGCATAAAATTGTATTTGTCAAGTACAACATGATGTTTTGCAATATACACACACACACATTTTGTGTATATGCGGCACTTTTTCTTAATGATCATCAAATCAACAGTGTAGAAACCTACTGTGATCAGATCTGCCGCACACTAGTTTCAGATAGAAATGATTCCTCCAGGAATCATTTACTTAACTTGTAAAAGCCAGCCATGTAATGGGTGACAAGTTTTTGTACTTACTTTAAGTGATTGTCTTTATCCTTAAACTAATGCAGTAAATAAAACACAGTGTTAGGCACATAATACTATTTTATATATTACTTATCGTATGCCTTATCATATTTAGCATTGTATTGCAGCAGTTAGCAATATAAATATCTTGTTGCCTAGATTTAGTCAATTATTTTTACTTGATATTCCAAAAAAAAATTAAAATATTTGGTTTCATTTTCCCCCTAAAAGCTTGGTTGTTGGCTACACGGGAGCAGAAAATTGTCATTGAATAAATCACATATTTCCTAACAATGAGTCAATACCTAATCTTAGATCTTAGAGGCAATCTAAAATCTTGTCCAACTGTGTGCAGCTAAATGGAAACAGAGTTTGGGGGTGGGACTTGTTCCTGTAAATTTGGGCAAAAGTAGATGAGCTGTTCCTGCGGAGATATCAGTTCTTCACTGAATCCTTTCCACTCTTCCTGCTGAGCAAGCCGCCCTTGCTTCTTTGTAGAAGTGTCATGGCATGGTTGGCGCCACATTTCCCGAGGGGCACCACTCCGGAGCCACGGCCAGATGGAGCATTTGCCACATTATTGCTCGTAGCAGGTTTTTCTCTGTGCTACAGCTGAGAGGTCTACAGTTCATTCTCTCCATCATGGCCCAAGTCACGGTTCTCAATGTTGCAGCCACATGCGCTCTCTTCATACACAGCCCATTCCTGTCAGTTAGGGCTCTCATTACACTCCAGTTCCAGACAAGAGATGACATCACTAGCCCTCCTTCAGAAAACAAGCTGGAAAGGAGCAGAATGCTTATGTGTGATTTGAAACAGACCCCCTGAAGATACTGATTCATTAAATGGCAAGTTGCCTCCTCAAGAGGTAACCCTATGTAGAGTGCTGTAGCATCACAGCTCACAGCAACCTCCAATTCCTGGGCTCAAGTGAGTCTCCTGCCTCTGCCTCCCAAGTAGCTGGGACTACAGGCACCCACCACAAAGCCCGGCCATTTTTTCGTTGCAGCATCATTGTTGTTTGGCTGGCCGGGCTGGATTCAAACCCGCCAGCTCACGTGTACGTGGCTGGCACCTTAGCCCATTGAGCCACAGGTGCCTAGCCTCAAAAGAATTATTATTATTGTCTTTTAAACATAATAATCATCTATTTTTTTTAGTGCAAGTAAATCTTCAAAATACTCTGAACAAAATTATTTTAAGTGAAATAAAAATAATAGCATGAAATGTTTTGACGTGCATGTGTAACCTTGAAGATACCTTAAACGTTTTGAAATAAACATGACCAAAATGAAGAATACTGGGGACAATAACAAACATTGACTTTTTCCCCCTTTATTTCAATTTTAAATTATGGAGATGACCATTTCTAAACTCATACACTCTCAGAAGGACAGATGAATGGAGCTTGACAGAAGCTTAGCACATCATCTCAGCAGCTCCCTGCCTCTAGGCAGCACGTGTCCAAACCATCTAGGGCACTTGACTGTCTCTGCTCCTTCAGAATATGTCAGAACGCAGACACCAGGACCCACATAGGAACTTTCACACCCTGACTGCCCAGAGGTGTTTTCTATTGTTACCCAACAGAAGCGGATTAGTGAGTAATTGAATTTTGACTTATTTGTCTCTTTTCTTTTGATTTTTAAACACACAAAAGACAGAACACACACCCAAATACAAACACACACAGAAAGGGAAAGAGAGGGAAAAGGAGAGAGAAAGAATAGAAGAAAGGGAGGGCAAGAGAGAGAGATTGTCCAATGTGGAATATTAGAAACTATTGAACATTTCCAAAAGGGAATTGATTATTCATGTAACCATGATATTTTTAGGCAACTGAATGCTAAAATTTGAGATGTTTTATTTACATGTTCAGTATCTTAATATCATATCTTGTCTCTAAAAATCCTGAGATCCTGGCCCTGTTTGAATTATTTAGTCTGAATAGCAATTCCTATATATTGATAATACAAGTGGGTGGATGTTGATCATCTTATTGTAAACAAATAATTTTATCCAACATTGTTTGAAACGTAATTGCAATTAGTTGTAGAACAGAATGCATTTTTTGCCTATATACTATTCTTTCCAAAAATCTCATGAGTTTAGTTGGAAATGCTTGTTTTTCTTTCTCTTAACTTAGTGAACCATGACAATAGCTTCTTTCTCTGAACTAAGAAATATACATTCTCTGTAAGGTTATTTCACTGGAGAAAGTGCAAAGGACAAAAAAGAACTTTACCGTTCAGCTGTTACCTTTGCATTGACAATCTGGGAGCTTCATTTCTAATCTGTCACAAAGCCTTGACTTGTCTATCCAGCAGCATGTCTGCTATGCTAAAACGAGATAACAGCAGCCTGAAATATGTCCTTTGTTTTCCACTCTGCTGTTTATTTAGCTCCTTTTTAGAGGTCAGCTACTCCATGACAATCAGGTATAACTGGAACTAAAGACAGACCATATTATTGGAGCTGTTGTTTAGACAAATAGATCTTGAAAATGACAATAGCATTGAATCAACCTTGCAAACAATTGCCAAACGTTTACCAGTCCCAATTAGATTATAATACTTTCCCTTCTTGAGAGAACGAATCTGTGAAATAAAAAACATCCACATGTACAGACTAATTAGCCAATTTTAATTACATTGTGTGAGGAGAATATCAATGAATATGATTACAGAATTTATAAAAATATTTATTTTGATGCCTATCAACCTGAGTAACAATATGTAAAACTCTTTGTCTGAAATGAGAGTTTGGTGTAAAGCTAAGATGAACCGCATGTTTCTATATTCTCTGATTATAAAAGTAAGCAAATGTTTTAAAAATCAGCTTTGCTATGATAAAATTCGGCTTAAAAACAAGGTTAAATGTCCTGATAATGCTAAAAACAACACGGTTCTCAGGAATCTATCAAATTGCCTTTAAGAAATTTCAAGTTAAAATATCTACTGCATGTGACGCTACATGTGTTCCTATAGTCTGTTTTCTTTCTATAATATGTCTTAAAGCTGATTAACCAAGGTACATTTTCACACTAACTTTACATCTTTATTAATGTCCGGGGGTCAAATGTGGACGAACCAAGAAGAACAAGATAGTACCGCCTTCTGCAAAGAACGATTATCTCAACAACAAAACAAAGAATAAATAAATAAAACACAAAAATGTTTATTATTGAAAATTCATCCTAAACTTTTAGCCCTCTCAATCTCATTCAAAGGTTTGTGACATCATCATTACTATACTTGTATAATGATGACATCAATATACATATAGATTTAGAATAAGACATAATTATCATTATTTGAATTGTTTACATGTAGTTACTTAGTAGGAGAATGTTCCTTTGATATAAAAGAAACCTGAAAGACTATCTAAGCTAGTGCCTCTTGTGTGGTCCATTCACCGTCTGGATCAGAATAACCTTGTTTAAAAATGGTTTACACTGGGATAACCGATTATCATCATTGGAGGTGTATGTCATAAATATGGGTTTTTAAGAGGCTCTTCAGAAGAATTAGATCCTTATTGAATTTTTTTTTCCTTTTTTTAAATTAAATCATTGCTGTGAACATTAATCATTCGGTACAATGTGCTGGTTTTATATACAATTTGAAATATTTTCATCAAACTGGTTAAACTAGCCTTCACGGCATTTTCTCAGATACTGTGTTAAGACATTTATATTCTCCACTTAGTAAGTTTCACATGTATCCTTGTAAGATGCACTATTAAGTGTGGTCCCACCGATCACCCTTCCTCCACTTGTCCCCCTCTCTCTCCTCCGCTTCCTCTCCCCTCTTAGAGAATTTTAAAAATCATTTAATGATCACAGAGAAAGTTTAGGTGCCACATGTTTGTAGGCTCTAAGGATATAAAGACAAATATGCTACTTATAGAAAAAGAAACCTTTGTTCATAAGTAGTAAAGGCAATGATAGAGATATAAAAGGAAAAATATAAATGTTTGTAACAGAAACCGTATTGGGTAGAGAGACACCAGAAAATACATCAAAGTAAAGCTTCTTGACAGAACGGATAAATGGTCAAAGTGGGCGCAGCATGAAAAATTATGAGGGAAAGTGAACAGGAGGAGAAAAATCGTTAAATAAGAGCCAGAGGCATATGCGGAAAATTATTTTAAATTAATATTTTTTAATCATAAATTTTGAGAGATATAAGCAGTAAGTACAGTAAGGAAACAAGAACAAGATTAATAGGAAAAATTTTCTGTTAACAGTACTTGTACATATCTAGAATTAATTGGTAGTCACTCAGGAATTTAAGTAAGTGAATACATTTTTTTCTTTTTTCTTTTTTCTTTTTTTAGACAAGAGTTTCACTATGTCGCCCTCAGCAGAGTACAGTGGTGTTACAGATCACAGAGTCCTCAAACTCTTGGGCTTAAACGATTCTCTTACCTCAGCCTCACAAGTAGCTGGAACTGCAGGCGCCCACCACAATGCCTGGCTATTTTTTTGTTGTTGCAGTTGTCATTGTTGTTTACTGGCCCAGGTGGGTTCGAACCCACCTACCTGGGTGCCTCTGGCTGGCACCGTAACCACTGTGCTATGGGCACCGAATCACAAGTGAATACATTTTCAAAAGTATATTCAACATTGATTCTTCTGGAAGATAAAATGGATTTGAATGTACAATGACTACAGGTATTAAAACTTGTTAGCGTAGACTTGTGAAGGTACAGGTGTGAGGTGAAGAGATCACAGATTGAAAGGATGTAAACTAAATGATGAAGTTGAACAGTTGAGCCTTAAACCAGCAGCACTTTTTTTTATTCCAGCAAAACACGAATGAGAAAAAGAAATTAAGAATGACTTACAGGTTGGAATACTAAAATGTAGTATGTGTAACTTCCAATTTTGCCATTGATTTTCAGTTCAACCTTAGAAAAATAACTGAAATGCCAAATCCTTTTTCCTTCCTTATTTAAAATGGTCATAAAAATAGCACTTTAGTTTAATCACTAACTGATGATCATATTTACAGAGTTCCTTTTTCTGTTTTCCAATGTTCTTTTTTATAAAATGAAGAGTTGCATTAGATGATATATACCCATGAATGAAGCTTTAAGCTTTAGGAATGATCATATCTATAAAATATTTGTACATGTAATGTTGGCAAATATAAAGAATTCTCACATACGTATTTCATATCCTATGCTTAACAGAAGGCAATATTCTTCTCTGAGATTATACAAGGAATCGGATTCAGATTTAAATCAACAAGAAAGGAATGAAAGAGTCCTTGTGGAATTGAAAAAATATATATTAGAAATGACTCTTAAAATATGAGTAGGCCATGTTAAGAAGCCAGTTAAGTTTGCTCAATCTAAATTTACAGAGGTGGTCTCCTATCCAGATCTGTAATTTATTCGTATGTGCATGGTGGGAAATGTGATGTTAATTAACAGTTTGGATGAAGAACTGCAAAGCAGGGAAATATTAGAAAAGTAGGTGCAATAATTTTGTATAGCATTGTGAGGAGACTCTATGAGTAGGTGAAGAGGAATATCTTAAATAACATGGCAAAATCCTTGCTCTAGTGAGGTAGTGCCATTTGGAGGAGAATATTTTATATTACTATTTAAGTGAGTTATACATATGATATATTTTATATATTTAATGAGATAATACAAAATCTCAATAGCATTACCAAAATTGAATAATAATCCAGTGAAGTCCTTCATGATGATCTTTGAATTTCCCCAAGTGGAGATGGAATACACCCTTTACTGGGTGTCCCCATGTCTGACTGCTATCATTGGGGAATATCTGGTCAAACTACATGGTTACTAATCACTTCATGCAAGAATGAATCAAAGGTCAATTTTAAAAGTCAATTTTTTCATATATGAATTGTCTATATTCAGGTTTCCTCAATTTTAATCTTTCAGAGATATTTTCATCTTGTTGGTTTTTGCCCTGGTGGGGGAAAAGAGGAGTAGAATATTTTTCTTTGTTGTATGTGGAAAATTATTTAGAACTTATAGTGAAAAGTATGTTAAGATGGTTGACATCAAGTACAGACTAAAAATTCGATATGTGATGCTCTTGAAAACACAGGAAGAGTTCAAAATCTTATAGCAAGGAGATGATTAGCCTTTGAAAGATCATCCTATTTTTTGGAGATAGAGAGTGGAGGAGATGAGTGATTAGGCAATTTAATTTTAGCTGATGATAAGCAGGGGGGCTTTATGATTAATTTTCTGTGAAGAAATGATGCAATGACCAAGGACTCAGGGAAACTTGTGATCTCCTTCCACATTGGATTCCAGCCCATGCAGTTCTACTCACCTCATTATGTCATTATGTTAACTTACTTTCTTGGAAAATGTGATGTGAACAGAGATATGAAGGATTATTTTACTATAAGTTAACACTTACATAGATTTTTTTTATGGTAAAAGGAAGAGATTTTTCAAATTTCAAATTTGACAAAAAAAGAGTCCAAGTTGACTAGACTTGTAGCGTTTGAAAGAGACAGGGAAATTAAATGAAATGGAGAGGGAGGCAAATTGAGACGGTGTTTATTTTTATATTCTCTGCCAAAACCTTCATTGTTCTGTAAGAGTCAAGGAAAATCAAATACATAGTTTAAATAGAGAATCAATAATCAATCATATTTATATTTTAAAAAGAGATCACCAGTTTTGGGGGGAAAATATGATCCTGTGGTGGTAATAGAGTCAGGTATATTCATTTATGGGCTTCTGTAGAAGTTCAGATACGAGATTATAATACCTGTATGAAGCTTCCGACAATAAAGGGAAAAAAAATCAAAAAGCATTTTGAAAGAAATTTGATTTTTGATTTCATGTATAAAAGTAGAGGTAGGTGAGGCAGTTAGATGCTAGCAGGGTGGATGGGGGATGGTGAATGTGGTTAGGCTATTTGGGGCTGTATTGGGTCAAGCTAACCTGAGCTTTTATGGATATGGAGCTAACTGAGACCTTGCAGATGTGATACCTTTCAGGTGGGTTGCCTTATAATAGAGGCTAATTAATATCCCAGGGACTTCCTGACATGAACACACAGATATAGTCATGCCAACTTGGGTTGTTTGGAAACACCTCATTAGGACCCTGGGAAGCGTCTAGGAAGCAACTGATACCATTCAGGTGTTGTGTCTAAGATCGAAGCTCTGCACTCTCCATAATGCTTGAAGTCACTGTGATGGGCTACGATGGGGCCCGATTGGCTTTCCAAACCATTAAAATAAACTCTTCCTTCCTTTAGTTCCACTTGTTTCATTCAATAAATAATTGTAATTACCTCAACCTATGACCGGCTCTCTGTAATAGTAGGGCAGAGTAAAATAACTCCGTATATTTATTAAAGATATTATAGTTTTAATTGAGCAAATACTTATTGACATTATTCAATGCTAAAATACTTCAAGGCTGCAGTCTCTAACCCCCAGGGTACAGACCATACTGGTCCCTGGCTGCGTGGGACAGGGCTACACAGCAGGAGGTGAATGATGGGGGGCAAGTGAGGCTCCCTCTGTATTTACAACCAGCCCCCATCACTCACATCACCATCTGAGCTCCGCCCCTGTCAGACCAGTGACAGCATTCCATTTTCATAGGAGCACAAACCGTACCGTCTACTGTGCGGACCAGGGATCTCGGTGGCACCTCCTTCTGAGAATCTAATGCCTGATGAGGTGGAGCTGAGGTAGTGACGCTAGCACTGGGGAGTGGCTGTAAAATATAGATTATCATTGGTAGAGGTTTGGCTACGCAGAGACTATAATACATCAATTGCTTTCAGATTCATATCCAAATGCTATCAGTTAGTGGCAAGTAACAATTAAGATGCATGTGGTGGTAGGATTTGAGTTGATGTACTTCAACTGTATAGCCTCATCTGGTGGTAGGCTTTCAGGCAAAATCCAACACTTACATTAATTAGTCTGTGCCCATTATTTTATTTAGTAAGTCTATTCATGCTTCTTCCTTGCACCTTTCTCGGTCAAAATTTTGGTAAGCCCACAAGCTAACCCTGGCAAAAATGAGTAAAAAACAAATGTCACTGGAGAGCTTCTTTGAAAAGGAGAAAAGTCCTCATGATGAGGCAGCAGAGGACTCTACAACTTCCAGCAAAATACAAGCTATATTTAAAAGAAAATACCAGCAGTACTACTTAAATTATGGGTTCATCTCAACAGGGGATTCATATCCTTCAAGCCTCCTTTGCAAGTATGTGGCAGCCAAATATCCAAGAAACCCAGGACAACTTCAGTACTGCTTGACTACATGGAGACCAAGCTCACTGCTTTAATATACAAGGTTCTGGAATATTGTGGAAGAAAATAATGTGAAAACAAAGAACAGAAGTGGTCATTGAAGGTCATCATTTCTCTTGTTGTGTGAGATATGCATGTATTTTCCAGGAAGATGTGCATGAGGATATGTTATGTGCACTTTTGTTGCCAACCAGCACAGCCACGGAACTATTTGAGTCTTTGAACAACTACATGTCAGGAAAACTGAACTGGCCATTTTATGTTGGCCTATGCATGTACGCCAACGGTTGCTTTGACGGAAAGGCTTTCTGGTTTCACTACTAAGGTCAGGGAGGTAGTTTCTGAATGTTAGTCTATGCGCTGAGTCATCAGAGAAAGGCTGAGCAGCCAAAAAATGTCACATGAAATAATCAATGTTTTGCAGGATGTGATTAAAATTAACAACCCCGTTAAAGTACATGAGCTTCATTCACATGTGTCCATGTAGCTCTGTGAGATGCGTGCAGAACCATATGTCTTCTCTTATACAGAATTGTGATGGCTTTCTAAAGATAGACCACTGGCCAGAGCTTTTGAGTTATGAGAGCCACTCTAGAGATTTTGTTTTGTTTTGTTTTGTTTTTTAGAAAAATAGTCATTACTGGAACCACATTTCAGTGGCACAGAGCACGTTGCAAAACTTGCTTACTTGTGTGACATAGTCAACCTTCTCGAAAAACTCAATCTGTCACTTCAGGGGGGAATGACAGCCTTGTTCAAGTCAGTAAAGTGGCTGCCCTCAAAGCCGAACTATAATCATAGGGGCCCTGAGTGAACATTGAGATTTTTTATGTGTTTCTAGCACTGGCAGAGATTTTGAAAGGGACTGAGCAAGATCCCTTTTTCCCAGCTGGTGCATGATCACCGGTCTTAGCTTTCAAAAGAGTTTGAGCATTACTTCCCACCAAGGCCCCTGGAATGGAAAGGGATGGATGTACAGCCCATGTATGAATCTACCAGATGAATCAACTTTGTCCATGCTCAAAGAGGATCAACTGCTTGAGATTGCACATGACAGTGACCTTAAAAGTATGTTTGAGACAACTTCACATCTCCATACATTCTGGATTAAAGTCAAACTAGAATACCTGAGATTGTCACGAAAGCACTAAAAAGCCTGCTGACACTTCCAATATCCTTTCGTTGTGTAGCAGAGTTTTCTGCAGTGACAGCAACAAAAATGAAGTGGCAGAGTAGACTAGACAGAAGCAACACGCAATGGGTGTCACTGTCCCTCATCAGCCCCAGATGGACTGTCTGGTTACATGAAAACAACCTCAGGGCTCCCACTGATTCTGCATTATGGTGAGTTATATAGTCATTTCATTATGTATTATAATTTAATAACAATAGAAATAAAGTGCATGATAAATATAATGCACCTGTATCATCCCCAAACCATCTTCCTTCCCCTACACCCCCATCTAAGGAAAAATTGTCTTCTGTGACATCTGTCCCTGGCGCCAAAAAGGTTGGAGAACACTTCTTTAGTTATGGAATCCAATTTCTTATGCTTAAAAACGTGAAATTAAATTACTTCTGGAGCTCGCTCAGTTCTACATAAGTATTTTTATTTGGTAAATATTGCCATGTTCACCTCCATAGAATTATATCATTTTGACTTTCCCCAGCAATGAATGAGAGTGTCAATTTCCCCACAACTTCACCAATGGAGTGTGTCATTAAGCTTTTAGATATTTGCCAATGTGAAAGGAAATGATACCACAAGTATAGTTTTAATTTGTACTCTTAGCACGAGAGGAGTTCAGCTTTTCATGGTTTTAAAATCCCATGGTTTCCCTCTCAGTAATTTTTGCACAAATTTAGTTCGCCTAATGAAATTAATATTAATTTTTATTTTTATTTCAGTATGTTTTCCTATACTTTGGAAATAAGCATATTACTTTCATTTATTATGATACGTGTAAGGTGTGTTTGATAGTCAATAGTCTCATTTTGAACTTTCTATCTGCATATTTCTGAAATAAACCTAAAAGCCAAGAATTTTATGCTTTTTTTTTACATAGTACTGCATTTAATTTGTAAATATTTTATTTATAACTTAAAACTTTTATCTATATTTGTAAATAAAATTTCTTAAAATTTATTTTTCTTACAGAATATTATTCTTATGGCTTTTTTTAACCCTCATGTATTTAGATGCCACCAGGTGATAAATACTTTTTGTTCTTTTTTTTTTTTTTTTTTTTCAGTTTTTGGCTGGGGCTGGGTTTGAACCCACCACCTCTGGCATATGGGGCCAGCACCCTACTCCTTTGAGCCACAGGCGCCACCTGGTGATAAATACAATTTTTTCTTCTTTTGTTTTTATTGAAACTAATTCTCCAAAGATGCTGAGATTTTCTTTTTCAGTATACGATTCATCCCAATGTTCTACTATATATATTTACTTTTCAATTATTACACATGTATTCTGATCATATTTTCAGAAATCTATAGTGTCTATAATATTATGACATAGGAAATCTTATCTAAATACATGCACAGACTATGTACCTCTACATTCATTCAGTTATATATCAGGTTTCATCCCTCTTACTTTGGAATCGCTAGTCCTAACGTTAAAATTTACATATGTGTGTTTATATATGCACATGTGTATGTATAGATTCACATGTATTACATTAATTATGCAACATTCTCATTTGTACATGCAATTTTAAATTTTTATGTCTATTTGGTATAATTAAGAAATATGAGGACATTCATTTGCAACAAATGTAACATACAATGACTGTTACTAATAGTCAAGTGGGGAAAATTTTTCTGACAAGTAAAGGTTCAAAATACTACTGAAATGTTCACTTAAAAATGATTAAAATGATAAATTTATGCAATGTTTCTTTTACCATGATAAAAAAGAAGGTCCCTGGTTCGGTGCCTGTGGCTCAATGGGCTAAGGCGCCAGCCACGTATACCTGAGCTGGCAGGTTCGAATCCAGGCTCGGGCTGCCAAAGAACAATGACGGCTGCAACCAAAAACTGTCCGGGCGTTGTGGCGGGCGCCTGTGGTCCCAGCTACTTGGGAGGCAGAGGCAAGAGACTCGCTTGAGCCCAGGAATTGGAGGTTGCTGTGCACTGTGATGCCATGGCACTCTATCCAGGGTGACAGCTTGAGGCTCTGTCTTGGGAACAAAAAAAAAAAAGAAGGTTCCTTCCAACTGGTTAGTTGAAGTACGTGAGAGATACATTATGTACATGATAAGGTCACTAAAAGAACAGACTAAACTTAGAGTCAAACTTGCTGAAAACACTTTGAATTTTAATTGATATAACTTGCTTCTGAAAATTGTATTCTTATCTTTGGTTTTAAATTTGTAACTGAAAAAAGAATGCACTCATGATGTGAAAATACTCTACAAATTTTCAGCAACTGATATTTCTGTACTTAGTTGAACACACTCTTTCTGTCTAACACCTTGACAACAAAGTAAATAAAATTTCATTGTTTATTATAATGTGAGGTAAAACAGATAATCAAAAAGCTTAAAACTACTCTTTGATAGCACACCATGGGACTTTTTTAAGAATAAAAACGCCAGATAATCACAAAGAATAATAATATAAAAAAACATAATTTAAATTTGATATACATTGCATTTATGGAAAGTTGTAGAGCAAAAAAGCATTTTATTTATCTCTATTTGCCTTCTGTAGAGACTACAAAAAGTAAAAGCAAGGAGGGAAAAAGAAAAGATATTTTGTTAAAAATATATTTGAGAGTGTAAGAATAAATCAGAACAGTAAAAGAGATGAAATTAATAGGTGTAGAGGCTTAAATATAAATTTGCATTATATTTAAGATGTACTTTCATCTCCTTTTATTTTCTATTTGATTTTGTTTCTGTTATTTTGTTTTTGTAATTTTTTTCACTTCTTTAAAGGCAATCATATTTGTGTGTAGTTCCCCATAAATGCTTGGGTGAACTATCAATCATAGATTTCTTAGTCACAGCATTTTGGACGTAGGAGAAAACTCTTGTTTATTAAGAACAAGGACATCAGTGGATAGAAGGTACACAAAAATGGTAATCGCATAACAATTAATATATTTTTAAATTTTGTTTATGTATTGTTCTACAGACCATGATATTTTGTTAAGTAAACTGCAGGGAAAAAATTAAGTGAATATTTGTTGTGATTCAAAGCATACAGTGAATTGTCATTATTCCAGGCAGTTTGTTCTCTTGTTACCTTGAACATGCAATTATTCAATATTGAACCTTTGCTCCTGTTAAAACACTCTAGTCATCCTTGAATTACTCCCCTTGGAAGCTGTGCACTGATGCCAGCACCTAGTTCACCCTTCAAAGCAATTTTTGAGCTATGTCTCTGGAATGGCCATAGGAGCTATTGTCATATATTTCCTTGGGTTTTAATATGTGAGTAGTTGTTAGGCATTTCTCTTAATGGTATCTATGTTTGTTATTATATCTTTTGTGGGAATTTAAAACTCTAATTCTTCATGTCTTATGTCTCCTTGTTGCTTTTTTTTTTTTTTTTTTCAGATTTTGGCTGGGGCTGGGTTTGAACCCATTACCTCCAGCATATGGGGCCAACGCCCTAGTCCTTTGAGCCACAGGCACTGCCCTCCTTGTTGCCTTTTGATACAAAATGGATTAACTTAGTAACATTTTGAATATTTCAAAATTTCAATATCAAGTTGAAGGTTTATACCTTCAAATACCCAAGGTACTTACCAAAAAATGAACAGAGTATGGTAGTGACCTGATTATATTTTAAAATTTCTTTTTCCAGGATTACTTCCCTGTAAAAAGGAACACTGGAAATTAAAAGCCAACTAGATCAGTAAGTTAAAATAATAACTCCCATGCAATATAACTTTAATACTCTAGTATTAATACTTTAATACTCCAAGTATGGCTACTGTTATTTTTATACCTCATTCCACAGATTATAAGTAATGAATGGTACAACCATTTGGTACCATACCAATTGTAATCATACCAATCAATGATGTACGATTTCTATAGATAAGAAGACAGTGTTCTCTACACTGTCTCTTTCACGGGCACTTACGTAGATTAGTAAATTTGGTATATTTAAATAAAATCATGGTTTCGCTCTTCTTGGCTGCCATAGTTCACTAGTCAGCAACTGTACAGTGTTTGAGTAAAATCACTAAAATCTCTCCAAATAATGACAGTAGAAAGAATGAGCAAGATAGGGACTGTCACCCATATCCTCCATCGAATAATTCAAGAAAATAAGAAAAAGCATTTGGAGCACTTGTTAACGTTCCCATTTTGTGCCCTCTCTCCAACTCCTGAAAGCATAACCAAATTAACTGAGTAAGGTGGATGCCACAACAGTGATACTGCAATTTTATTATTATTTTTCTTTATTAAATCATAGCTGTGTATGCAATTTTATTCTTAATGTCAGTCATTCCATATATATCTGCCATTTATCATCGGTAAGCAATTACTTCTTCCCCTGCACATATTTCGAAAGTAGACTCTGAGAAAATGTCCAGGCTTCAAAAATGTATCATAACAGTCATATTTGCCTATTTTAAAAGTGGAAATCATATTCAAACTTTTGAGTAAGGCCTTCTCTTAATTTCTTGCAGGGTAATCATTGTTTTATTTGTCTTCAGGGTGCCTGTTTTAGAGCACAGTTGACAACTAGCTGTAAGACCAAGATGATTATGCTCCTTAAATTAATGATCTATCAATCATTCTGGGAATTGTTTCTTAGGAAAAGCTAGTCATAAGACTTTATTCATCTGCAAAATATTTATTTGGAAGTAAAAAACAGTGAAATTCTTAAGGAAATTGTTGTGACTGTTTATTATAAAACATTATAGTTCTTATAAGTGTAAATATGCAATATGCAATTACCAAAAATTGCAGCATATTCCCAGTTGTGAGTATTCATATAGTATATGCATTTTGTAGTGAATATAACTTTTATATTTTAACCATGGAATTTCTAAGTGACAGTAAATTTAATAGAAACATAATCTGCTACTAAAATATTCATGGCAATAAAAATGTTCCTGCAGTGCCAAAAATATATTAATGAATGAAGAAAATTAATCAATTACACTTTTTACCTTCAAGTTTATATTCCTGAGGAAGTACTACAAGAATGAAGACAAACCTAACTTCTCTTTATTTAAAAATTTCACTCTAGGCTGAGTTCGATGGCTCAAGCCTATAATCTTAGCTCTTTGGGAGGCTGAGGCAAGTGGATTTCTGGAGCTCAGGGGTTCAAGATCAGCCTGAACAAGAGCTAGACTCCTTTTCTAAAAATATATGGGCATTTGGGCAGGTACCTGCAGTCTCAGCTACTTAGGAAGCTGAGGCAAGAGAATTGCTTGACCCCAAGACTTAGAGGTTGCTGTGAGCTCCGATGCCACAGCATTCTACCAAGGGTGACAAAGTGAGACTCTATTTCAAAAAATTAATTAATTAAT
This sequence comes from Perodicticus potto, assembly GCA_963574655.1. Classification (NCBI taxonomy): domain Eukaryota; kingdom Metazoa; phylum Chordata; class Mammalia; order Primates; family Lorisidae; genus Perodicticus; species Perodicticus potto. The sequence goes on along the minus strand of CAUYRH010063756.1, from coordinate 30,728 downwards.
TAATTAATTAGAGAGAAAAGAAAGAAAAAAAAAGACCAACCTGAGTAAGAGTGAGACCCCATTTCTACTAAAATAAGTAAAACTAGGGTGGTGCCTGTGGCTCAAAGGAGTAGGGCACCAGCCCCATATGCTGGAGGTAGCAGGTTCAAACCCAGCCCCAGCAAAAAACTGACAAAAAAAAAAAAAAAAAAGTAAAACTAGCCAGGCTTACTGGTGGACACTTGTAGTCCCAGCTACTCGGGAGGCTGAGGCAAGAGGACTGCTCAACTCCAAGAGTTTGAGGATGTTATGAGCTATGATGATACCGGGGCACTCTGCTCAGGATGAGAGAGTGAGACACTCTCTCAAAAATAAATAGATAAATAATAAATAAATAAATAATTTTTTACTCTAGTTGGGTGGGACAACCTTGGAGAGAGAACTCTGCTCCAATCACCTTTCAAAAAATTACTAGACAGGCTCGGCATCTGTGGCTCAATGGGGTAGGGCGCCAGCCAGGTACACCTGAGCTGGCAGGTTCGAATCCAGCCCCGGGCCCACCAAACAACAATGACGGCTGCAACCAAGAAATGGCCGGGCATTGTGGTGGGCCCCTGTAGTCCCAGCTACTTGGGAGACGGAGGCAAAAGACTCGCTTGAGCTCAGGAATTGGAGGTTGCTGTGAGCTGTGATGCCACCACTGCACTCTACCCAGGGTGACAGCTTGAGGCTCTGTCTCAAAAATAAATAAATAAATAACTAGCCAATCAGCTATAAAGAGTGTAGGTGACATCTTCCATCTATTAATGTCATCAGGATCCATCTCAGATTTTATTCCGACACTACATTCCAGTCTCCCTGCTCGGGTCAGGCAGGTCCTAGCCAATGAGGAAGTAGTACTTGACCAATGAGAGGAAGAGGAAAAGATTTCTACTAAGGAAATTGGTGGTAGCCACAATTAGCAGGATATATTGCTGGTGTTACAACATCTGTAGTTGACTTTGAAATATTTTGAGATTGTGAGCTCAGGCTCCTTCTGTCAAAGCAATGCAACATTTCAGTTGACACCAGTAACAATAAATAGCCCTAACTGAGAATTAACACTCAAGGGTGGTGAGCCAGTATTGTATCCTAACACCCAAGCCCCTGACATTTACTCATATTTCAATGGATACCTAGGATTTATTAATTAGCTCACAAAATGCAATATAAGTAGTTGTATTGGCAAAATTAGTAACTTATTACTTCTGTAGGATAAATAGTCCATTATTGGTGAAATTGAAGCTATCAAGAAAAAATACAATTTATAGCATAGTTTGTAGACACTCGCCGTCATTTATGCACACGGCAATGAAGCCCAGAGACACCTAAACACTATTTCTTACTGGATACTCCAGAAACATGGTTCTCAAATAGGCCTTTGATGAGCTGAGTGGAGGCATTTCTTGTGTTAATGCTAAATACTTGGGGGATGGGCTCTTGCCTCTGTAAAGTTATTGAGTCTGCCAAATGTTCTCTTTTCATAAAATACGGCAAAAGCAAATAAAGGAAAAAGAGTTGGCACTTTGTGGAGGCTATGGAATAGATTATATGATTGCTTTTATGCTTCTAGCTGAAGGAAACCTAATTAACCATTGTCGATTTGTGTGAAATGATTTCTCTAAGACTTAGTTTGGTACACTCCAAAAGAAAGAAAAAAAAATAGCCCTAATGTCAAGGAAATGGTCTTACTGTAGGGGTAATGACTTAGGGTTATGAGGAGCTAGGCTGGTCCTCATAAGTAGGCCATAATGTTCTCCAGTAGAAGTATGATATCGAAGGGCAACATCACCCACAGTAACTCTGTGGCCACAAGGAAGTGGGGAGGGCGGGAAAATATACACAGAAAATGTACTCTGTTAACCGTGTGTATTTGTATCTTTCTTGTCTAAAGGCAGGCACAACCAGGGTAACTGGGCAATTACAAAAATGGCCAAATATTGCCCTTTCCTGGCTAATATGAGTGACTGGAGATTCTTTGCCTTTACCACCTTAACCTCATTCCCTTTTTCCATTCTTCCTACTGTCTAGATAGCATTAAGATGCATAATCATAGAATTATATCCACTTCCTGAATGGATCCAATCAAAACAAAACCTTACTTTGTTACAATAGCCTCAAAATCCCATAATAATCCGTTATAAACCCCTCTAACTAAAACATCCCTGGTCACATTATGTATTCTCCTTTTTTCTGGTCGTCTCTGACTGCGAGACATAAGCACTCAGGTATGTTGTGATTCCAATTCTTATACTCTCCTCCTTTGTTCTATGGTAGGGAAACATTTAGTTAAAAATAACACTTAATCTGTTAGCTGACAAAATTTAACACATGGTTCTATTACAAGGATGTATATGTATGTTTATATAGAGGCCTAGCTCCAAAATTAATCAATACTTTGTCATATAGTGAACTTGAAATATTTACTTCATATTACTTTCCACATTAAGGCTAAATATTAAGTTGATATAAGGAATCTCCTCTGTCTTAACAGTTTAGAACATTAAATGTTACTATTACATCATGGTGCTACTGACTAAATTGTGTTTTGTTCTACTTCACTGTATCATCTCCTTCAGGCATAATAAAGGCTTAGAATAATCTCAGAAGACTCAGCTTGTGGAGTTTGAGGTTAGAGGAAATGGTAAGTACTTTTTATTTGGGGGCCCCCAATCTATTTCATCAAAATTATTTTGACTACTGCTCAACTCTTAAAAAATATTTGTCCTTCTCTTCCCAGTGATATTAGCAAGCTAAATTATGCTCTTGCATATGTACAAAATTTAATTTATATAAAGCAGATTTTAGTAGTCCAACTCTTTCTTGAATTGTTTTGTTTTAATTTTTTTAGTGTTTTTATTTTATTTATTTATTTTCTTCATTTTTACATGTACATGTGTTTATTAGGTTTCCACTTTCGGCCTTCACAGAATTTAAAAGGCTTAATTTTTTTTTTTTTTTTTTTTGAGACAGAGCCTCAAGCTGTCACCTTGATAGAGTGCAGTGGCATCACAGCTCACAGCAACCTCCAATTCCTGGCCTTAAGCGAGTCTCCTGCCTCCGCCTCCCAAGTAGCTGGGACTACAGGCGCCCGCCCCAACGTCCGGCCATTTATTTATTTATTTTTTTGGTTGCAGCCGTCATTGTTGTTTGGCGGGCTGGGCTGGATTCAAACCTGCCAGCTCAGATGTACATGGTTGGCCCCTTAGCCGTTGAGCCACAGGCGCCGAGCCAAAAGGCTTAAAATTTAATAACAATAACAATGTTTAAGATAAGGCCTAGAAACAAAAACCACTTAAAGAATAAATGAAGATAAATGCATTCAGAAAAGAAAATAGATGATTACTGTTATTATTTTTTAACTGAAAAACGATCGTTTTTTAAAAACACGATTAGGGTTTTTATTTTTTAAAAAGTACCTACAGATGAAATTCTGCTATTATGACACTATTAGATTAACCACATCTACCATCACCAGCATACTTTTGTTTTTATATAGAAAAGATACACCGTAGTTCCAACTCTACCTTTTCCTAAAGTATGTGTAAAGTTCTTATAATTACATGAATGATACCGGAATTTCAGGTTCTTCGTCCCAGGGATTTGAAGAATAAATCCGCGGACCACAGATCCGTGGTAAGACAGAATTTATTTACAGAAAAGAATACAAAAAACACTAAAGCTCCTGATAGAGAGAACTCAAGTGGGGAGAGAAAAGCTCTCTCCATTTCTCTCCCGGTCTTTCCCCTTCTCTGCATTTAGGCTCTTTGTTTCAGGGTATATATAGGTACATGGGTTCCTTGGCCAGGAAATGAATGAACATAGTCCCTTCCCGGGGCAAGGTGAATGAATGTATTAATGAATGGACAGAGTCCATTCATGGAATTGAGGTCTAGAAAAATTCACGTGAAATTGACCTCGGCATAGGAAATGAGGGTTCCGTATTTAGTCTTAAGTGTAAAGTGAAGGAGACACTAAGGCACCGGTATTTCCCTGGCAGTTGTCTGGCCTTTTTGGCTATTGGAGCCTCCGGAGGGGGTCGGAGGTCCCCCTCCTTGCCTATAGTCCAGCCCGCTGGTTCTTCAGCCGCTGCCGCAGCACCAACACCACCAAGGTGGAGGGGGCAGGTCTGCCAGCTCCGCTGAGCTAGCTGGGGCGCCAAATGTCCTGCATCATGAATGAATTCATTTAATTGGGGAAAAACGTCTGTTTCTTCTTGTTGCTATGACAGACTATGTGAAAGAGGTCGTGCTTGAGGGTGAAAGGCCAGGAAGATGTAATGAACCTGGCAGAAGAAAGAACACCAGAGACAGAGAGAGACAGAGGGAGACAGAGAAAGGGAGGGAGAGGGAGAAAGACAGAGACAGAGAGAAAGAGACCCTGGCCTAGCTCTGCTCCTTCTAGCCATTCCTATTGATCAGTTGAGTACTGATACTGCACTGGCGCCATCTTGGATTGCCAACTGGCTGGCAGTCACTCAGGTTGGAAGCAGCCATTGGAAGCACAGGAGTAAGTGAGAGAGCCCCGCAGACACTCCTTGGAGCAGAGTGTAGCTGCCAAGGTGAACACAAACCACATTGGAGAAAGAGTCAACAACTTAGAACAAGGATTCAGTCATCATCACCACTGTATCCCATAAAACTTGAAAACTCAATAATTTGGGGGGAGGAAATGAATTAAAAAATGATCTGGAGTGAAGAGACATTGTGAGGCTGTAAAAAAGAAAGTAACTGCGAAATGAAACGAATGTATACTAAACACAGTTGCGGCGGCCGCAGGACAATGAGGAGTACGGATGGAGGGAAGGTAGACCACTTCTCATGGCGCTTTACAGAAAGAGTGAATTCTCATGTTGAATGTGTGTGTGCTTGCTTACAAATCTCATTGAGGAACATTGATGGAAATTAAAAAAAAAAATTAATAGAACCCTTTTCTGTCTCTTTCAGGGCAAAAGTCAAATGTCCCCCACTCCGTGTCCTGACGTCCCAGGCAGATTGAAAACTGTCATCTCAGGGACCCAGCAGCATCACAGTGCCGTGGCTTGGTGTGACTCAGTCGGACTGCTTACTACTTGAAACTCCGAGTGCCGAAACACAGGAGTCTCCCATTCCAGACAGCGAGTTCCACGAGGGCTCATTTCTATAGACAGGAAAGTATAATAGAAACTCCAAACTGTTGAGATAAAGGAGAAAGTATATGATTTATTAAAACAAAAGAGAAGTATCACAGTCACAGCTTTTCCTCACTTGGACTTGACTGAGTCATTTAATCTCTCTGACCTCTGAAAGTAAAAAGAAAGGAAAAAGAGAAAGAAAGATATTCTTATCCTCAAATGAAAGAATGAAAGCGAAGTTTTTCTTGAAACTATTCAGTATTATAAAAAAAACTAAAGGCTGTGTATTGTTAAGATAGCAGAAATTAGTCTCGTCCTCATCTCTTTGCCAAGATCTCGTTTATTCAATTTCCATTCTAAATTACTGAAAGAGGAAATTTAAATTTCTAGCTTTGCTTTGTGAATCGACAGATTAAAAGGATTTATACTAGTGCTCAGTCTTCCATTAGCAGAAACAATTAAAGCTAATTTAACTTTTCTATGGAGCAAGTTATTTCGCTTTCATAAAGATGGAATTATACGCTTCCCTGAGATTAAACTAAGGTATTTGTTCAGCCTAAGCCTGTGTTTTAAACTTCTGAAATCAGTATTGTATTTTAAAAGAAAACAAGTAAATGCACTTTGGGGAAAGATGTGACTTGATTAAAACATACACACGGATGAAACACACTCTTTCATATCACTGAAGCATAAATTATTTCCATTATCGACAAACCTGTTCTGCAAGGATTCATTTACGTACTCGTACTAACTGAGCAAAACGTGCCACGTGTTTTTCTATGTCCTAAATATACATCAGGGCAACAGAAGTCCCTTTAGTAAGGAAGGTTAAAAAACGTGTGTGCAAAACCCGTCATGACTTCAGATAGTCATGTGATCGATGAAGAAAACGAGCAAAAACAAGGTGGGACGCTGGAAGGGATAATGGCCAGAGCAGAAGGAGGTTTTCTATTTTGCACAATTGGAAAGGTTTCTAAGACGTGAAATGTGTGCAGAAACTTGAAAGATTAAGAGCTAAGTAAAACCATTTCTAATGAAAAATAAATTTTATAAAGGGTGTATTATAGAAAAATTGTGGTATGGTAGAAGAGTGACAAAGAGAAGGAATTTAGGGTAATGCCAATATTATTTAAAGTTAGTTTATAAAAATATTATGTTGGGGTATGAGAGAAAATATTAAAACTTATTTCTCTCATCGCCTAATTATCCCTGTAGGTGGATTTAGAAACACTTGATAAACAAAGAGGTATCACTTCTCGGCCTTTTGGCTAAGATCAAGTGGTAAACAAAGAGGTAAAACAGAAATAAAAATGTCAAATTAATTATTCACAAGTTGGAAAATGTAACATAACTATAGACAAGTAAATTTATTAGCATGACATCCCTGATTTAGGCAAATTTACCAATGCAGTATTTGGAAGAAGTGAAAAACTCCAGCTAATTCTACCCTGGGCCGGAGGGAAGTCTAGTATATATATAACTTTTACAGATCAGCCTGTAACCAAAACTAGAATCCAGAAATGTTTCTAAATGAAACTCTCATTAGCCAATAAATACTATATGTTATCACTAGCATTATAAAAATTATATTGTATTTATCCAGTGTGGCATATATAAATATTTCCCCAAATAAAGAAAGTTGAGGAGTTTATGTTTGGGCACACTTGCTGTTGTAAATATAATTCTGTGTGTGTGTGTGTGTGTGTGTGTGTGTGTAAGTGTACATTTGTAATGTAAAAAAAAGTGGTGTCAGTGAAAAACACAAGGTCTTAATTTGTTCTATATCCAAGTATCAATTTATCTTTAATCTTCCATCCCACCACTTTGAATTCATTCTACATTGTGCATTTCATGACAGTCACACATAGGACGTAGCGGAGTGAGTTCAGAGCAAGAGTACCATGTTTATTTTCAAGAACCAACTTGTTCCAACTCTATGTTGGTTGAAACATATAGTTCTGTATCTTAGAGAAGAACTGTTATTATTCCTCAGTGTAGAACAGGAAACCAAGCACAAACATTCAAGCATCTCATGGAGTCACACCTACGCTCATCGCTCATCATTCTTAAACAGTAAGTTGAACTACAATCTAAAACATTTGTATTTAATATTCTACAAAGAATTAATTCAGGAATATTGACTTATATCATAATTATATTGTTTCATAAAATCATTGGTATCACATTTCAATTTAAAAAGCTTATCTGTAAGGTAATAAAACTCTGATTTTCAAAATAAACCTACCCTTTTTCAGCTTTCTCATAATTCCATGTACCACCATCGATTTGGGATCAAAAGTATATGCTTAGTCACATCATTCTCTTCAAACTAAATATTGTTTTTCTCTTTAATTGAACAATTTGGTCCTTAGAAATCTAAACTAAAATGCCTTTTTAACTTGTTACTTCAAATCAGCAGCATCCAGGCTGCATCTTAAGCTATGGTGACACTGACTTGTCTGCTTATTTGAATATATTATGAACCAGAAAATGGGAAACTCTTTGCTATAAATGGCCATATATTAAATATTTTTAGCTGTGTGAGGCAGTGGAATTGTGCTAAAGTAGCCATAGGCAGTATGTAAACATTAAGCAAACACAAGGTGTGACTGTTCTGATATATAGTGAGAGTATTTACAAAATCGTGCAGCAGGCCACGTGGTGAATAGGAGGGTGTTTGCTGATCCCTATCCACATATTACACATCTTAAATCCCATTCACATTCTTATATTCTTGTTAAGAAGTCCTGGTCATTTTTAATTTTCAAACCAATTTACTTTCCAAAGAGGCCCCTCTAGATTGCCCCTTTATCTGCACAGCTGTATTAGTCTCTGTCCTGGCACCGTATGTAAATGTGAATTAAATATATATATATATATATATATATCACAAATCACAGTAGATCAAGAATTTTTGTTGCTAATTCATGTGTGGAATTACTTTTTGTTTCCACTTTGGTTATTTATCATAACCATGGTTTCCCCATGATGAAGACACACACACACATATATATGTCTATGAATTTTAAGTGGATTACTTATAAAAGTGTCTACCACTGTGCAGATCTGGGAGTTTTCTGTGGGAAGTTACAACTGAGATTGTATCTACACAATGCCAAAACATGTAGATTAAAAGTAAAACATTCAGTCAACTGTGACGCTGTTTCCAAGTATCTACATGCTTGGCATTGGGAAAGGAAAATGTTTAGATGATGAATGTGACCTTTCATTTTCCATCTGGGTGTTTCGGCTTCATGTAGACAGAGTTTCTGACAGTCAACATTGATGACAAAACAATTCCAGGTTTTAGATTCGTTTTTTAGCCCACCCACATGGATGTAAACAGATTAGTTTGAAGAAGAGAAACTGTCGAATGTCTAATCACATTTATGCTTTCAGCCAAGAGAAATCTCAGAGGAATGATGGTGCGCATTTACATCTTCCCTGACTGTAATTCTACCCTGTTTCATAGAAGAGAGTTTGCCTGGAAAAACTCCCAGCTCAATTACCCAGGCCCATCAGGAATCTCTGGTAAGACCCATGTCAAGTGGAGGCTCTACATGCAGTGGATAGGGGGAAATAATTCTCTCCCCTATTGTTAAGACTGAGAGCTAACTGGCTGGAATCCTCTTTTTGCAATTTTCTTAAGGAAGGCTTTGGGATTTAATTGGGAGGAACATGGTCATACTGGGATATAAAGAGATATACTTTTTAATGCAAATGAAAAAGACTTTGAATTCCACTTTGTTATGTAAAAACCCATAAAGATAAGTTGTAAGATATCAAGAGTACTATATATTAATTTATGAAATGAATACACATAATACATAAGGGGTCGAAATGTTTTAGGTGCATCCCTCCAGGGAGTCACGAAAGGGAAACTTCTATTTTGATTTAGGTTTACTATCACATTGTATAGCAGATGTGTTTGAACTGACATTTAAGCAGGGCTATTAAAATCTTACAGGTTAGATAAGTGTAACTGCTACTAATAAATTATTAATTTGAGGAATTGTGGAATTTGGACTATTGAAAGATTGGGTTATACAGATTAACTGTGCCACTTCTTTCCTCTATAAGATTTCACATTGTTGAGATTATACACACACACACACACCATGGAGTACTACTTAGCTATAAAAATGAATAATATCTTTTGTAGAATCCTGGAACTGAACCATTACCCTACATGATGTGTCTCAGGAATGGAAAAACAAATACCACTTATACTTACCAATAATTGGAAACGAACCAGTGGGCATGTGGGTACAAAGAGATAGCTGTAAAGGACGTTGGAACACAAGAAGAAAGCAGGATGGAAGGGTGTTCAGGGTAGAAACATACCTATCAAGTACAGTTGACTCTCTTCTGGTGAAGGGCACACTAAAAGTCCTGAGTTCAGTAATATACATGTAACAAAACCTCCTTAACATTTTCAAATTAAAAAAAAAAGAAGAAAGTAGCATGTTTGCCTATATTTCTATTTTTGGTATTCCCTAACTGTGAAGTACAGGTGTACAGGCATCCCTGTATGCTCCAACTACATTTTTCTATAAGACATTTTTTTTTTCTTTTGAGAGAGAGTCCCACTCTCTCCCCTGAGGTAAAGTGTCATGGCGTCGTAACTCATCGCAGTCTCGAACTCCTAGGCTCCAGCAATCCTCTTGACTCAGGCTTCTGAGTAGCTGGGACTACAGGTGCTTGCCACAATGCCTGGCTATCTTTTAGAGATAGGATCTCACTTTTGCTCAGGCTGATCTCAAACTCCTAAGCTCAAGAAATCCACCTGCCTCAGCCTCCCAGAATACTAGGATTACAGGTGTGATATCCCTCTTTGGCCTTCTCTTAGAGCCATCAGGCTGGAGGGAAAGGGCACCTGTGTTAATCACATCATTTCCATGAACACTCTGTGCCCCAGTTCCCCATCTATAAAATGGTGATGAAGATTGTACTTATCACAGAGGATTCCTTAAAAACTAGATAAAATGATGAACCTTACTAACTTAGAACAGGATTTTGGGTGTGGTTAACACTATATACATTTTAGTTATTCTCATTCATTGATTTCTTTTCTGAATTTTAATCATCGGTGTTTTTAAATGAATGTCAGAAGAACAAGCTAAATTGAATTACACATTTGTAGTTGATTGTTATTCTTTTTTAAGTGAACAAATCGGTTTATTGTATATCAAGAGGAATAAGAAAAATTTTAATATTTCACTCTGTTTCCAAGAAGATTAAAATATCAGACAAAAAACTATTATTTAGGGAAAGTCAGTGAATACAACAAGAAAATAATCAACAGATGAAATATTAGCCAATGTAGTCTCTAAGATACAGAAAAGTTAAGTACAGGGTCAGAGGAAATACCTGTCTGTTTTATTTGTAAAGTAGGTGTATAGGAATAACGAGAAAAATGGAAACCAGAGATAAAAAGAAAAAGAAGGAAAGAAAACAAGAAACTTTTCGATCAGCCTTCTAAGTAATTAGAGTCTGCTCCAATTGTGGGAGCCTCATTTCACATTCTATTACCATTTTTGTGTTGTCCAATTTTATGACCTTAGCCCCAGGTTTCCCTTGCCTCTTCATTACTCTGTCTTATCCATATTTGTCTCAGAAAAGAAGGAATTTCCAGGTCTACATCATCTTTCCTCGATGCTGAAACTAACATCTTCGGAGTTCTACAAGACACTGAATTTGGCTCGTTGTAACAATTTGAAAGAAGTTTCATCAGATCCTATACTAAATTATTACTAGTTAGGAAACTTAATAAGAATCATTTCAAGTATAGTTGAGTATAAATAGGAAACTCAAAAAGACAGAAATACCGTCAACCTAAAATAAAGAAGTACTTAACAGTACAATGTTAATTATGGACTGGGGAATACCATGGATAGCTGAAGGCAAATTGCATCACATACTCAGCTTCCTGGTGCATTCTATGTAAGTCTAAGCCATGGAGATGAATTCAGTCTATGTATTTAATTTGATATTTGCAGAGGTATGGAAGAGAATCCCTATTCCATAAGAAAGAGAACATTGTAGTAAAAATGCACAGGTATATGTCATCTATACATATTTAGTTGGTCAAGAAAAACATAATGCTGCAGATTCAAACCACTCTCACATAGACAGTAAATCTCTAATTGCATCTCTGAGAAAAGTCTGCTTAAAAAATTACATTTTTCTGTTGTTTAGAAACCCTCTTAACAGAATAAACATGTTGACTTTTTCTAAAAATTTTATTTTATTTAAAAAGATGCATTATTAATTACTTAAGTAGATATGGGGAAAGGAAAGACATTTTCAAAGGGATTGCACTGCAAAACCTGAAGTATCAAAATTTAAAATTGGAGAAAAATCTGAGATCCATCGAAAAGTAAAAAGATTATTTTCATGTATTGAAATTGTAAAATAATTACAACTAAAATCCCTCACTTTATGTTTCTGAGGTTTTTGCTTCCTGGTCTCAGATCTAATTATGTTTATGTTATAATTTTACTATAAAATTCACACTCATTTTACAGTCCAATGGTAACACTCTAAAAGAATTCACACTCATTTTCGAGTAAAATTGTAACATTAACTTATTCGCACTCATTTTACAGTAAAATTATAACATTCTAAAAGATGCTGAAAATATCTCCAAAGTTAGCCTTGTTCATTAGTTTCTGTAAGTAACATAGCAAATCTAAAGGATGTAAAGGATTTTTGTATTCACAGAGGTTTAATGTGAAGTTTGTTTAACCTGCCCTAGCAAAGTGTTTTCGTTCAGTTTTGTTTTATTTTAGTCTTTATCAAATTACTCTCAAATATGGGTAAAAGGAAAATGGAATATTTAGTTTGCATGCATTAAAGAGCTCAAATTGTGCGGCTGTATAACCTGCCTGAATGGGTAAATAGGTACTTTCTGGAAATGGATTATGCAGTTGGTAATTTTTAAATCTTTCTATTAGCAGGAAAATTACCTTACTCCTAAATAAATCCCCCTTGAACCGTCTTTTCTCTTCCTAATGAGTGAAATGTATACACAATAAATGTAATGCAAGTGTTCAAAATTAAATACCTATCAGGAAATTCAGATAACCCAAATGTGTTGCACATGCCAGTTAGAGACTATATAAACCACAGAAATCATTTATTTTAACAAAGATACTACAGAACTTAAAATCATAGTCTGCGGAGACTTTCTAACCACACACCTCAAAAACGTTTTACCTTTGTATTTAAAGCATGTTCGATGATTTACCGTATCTATATACCGAGTAGTTTACCCTGATGTTCCTCAAACCTCTATTTCTTAGTAAAAATCTCAAGTCAAAGGCCCCACGGACCGACTGAATTGAATCAGTAAAACAGGGTTGGCAAAAGTCAGCTCTCCAACTAAATATAGCTGCCACCTACCTTGCAAGTAAAGTTTTAATGAAATGCAGCCGCATCTATCTTCCTTTCTGTCTGTGGCTGCTTTCCTGCTACAATGGCACAGTGGAGTATTTGTGAAGTAACTGTGTGGCCCATAAAGCTGAAAATACTTATTTCTGGCACTTTATAGCCAGCGTTTGCTGACCCTGGTCAAGAGCAACATCCAGGAATCTGAATGTCAGAGTTGTCTGCCAAGTTAATTATCAAAGTGCTTTGCAAACAGTAGAGGGCTGTGGAATTTTATGAGTATGAGACAGATTAAAACTTAGAATGCTGACCCAGTCTATGCTTCCTTTTTAAAGAACTGATCCTCTCCCCATGAGACATATGGTGCTGGGGCCGGGTTTGAACCCACCACCTCTGGTATGTGGGGCCGGTACGAATTTGAGCCACAGGCACCACCCGATTAGGTGTAAATTAAGCCAGCTCTGCCTCCCCCATCACACCTATTTCATTCTTGTTGACTTTTATTTCTATATGTATACAAAGCTGTTGATCCACAGTGACTTTTTAAGGGAATTCTATTAAAATGTCTTAGAAGTATACTATCATTCATATGAAATAAAAAATTAAAAACTTCATGGATGGAATTATCTAACTTTCACTCTTCCTCCACCTGTATTCAATTTTTATTATATGAAAAACATTGGTAGAAAGTGGACCAATGCCTTTAAGATGTATCCGTGAATACAAATAAACACAATGGCAAATTATTATACATGATCGTAAAGTTTTAAGTCACGAGTTTAAAATTACTTATCTTTTTTTTCCCTCTTTTGTTGTTGCACAAGAAAAACACATTCATTTTAGAGATATACTAAGTAAAAACTTTTCAGGGTGGCTCCTGTGGTTCAAAGGAGTAGGGCACTGGCCCCATTTGCCAGGGGTGGCAGGTTCAAACCCAGCCCCAGCCAGAAACTGCAGGGACAGGGGGGAAACTTTTCAAAAATGTGCTCAAGTTCTGGAAGAAATTCAAAAAGAATAATGTTTTTAAATGCAAATATAAATACACACTTAGAATATCAAAAATATCAAAATGATAAAATTATATATTCCTTAAACTCTCATTCAATATAAGGCATAGTTGCTACTATCTTTATTTTTATGCTATTTTATGAATACTTTGTCAACATTTTTACCAAAACATGGTTACATAAATATTTGCATCAGATTTATTAGAACTTATTTTCTACACAACCTAAATAATAATGTTGGCCTATGTAATATGTAAACTGTATGCCTGACATTTTTTAAATTTTTCACATGAAACAATTCACTTATCATTCACAATATGCCTACCAGATATTGTTATGATATCGGTTTTGCTGATGTATTAACTGAAACATAAAAATTGTTTTATTTGCCTAGATTCATAGTCTCTAACTGGCAGAACAAGATTTAAAGCTAATAAGTTTGACTTCAGAATGTAAGATTTATAGAGCCACTGTTTTTGTCTCTTCATGAGACCAGAAAATGAGATCTGTTCTTCAGTATCTATTTTTTTCTAGTCCATCTCTATTTTTATTTCTACATACAGAATTAAAATAACTAGGTTTTATTTATTTATTTATTTTTATTGTTGGGGATTCATTGAGGGTACAAGAAACCATGTTACACTGGTTTCATTTGTTGGGTAAAGTCCCTCTTACAATCGTGTTTTGCCCCCAAAAGGTGTGGCACACACCAAGGCCCCAAGACCCCACCCCCCTCGCTCCTTCCCTCTCTCTGCTCTTCCTTTCCCCACCCCTCCCTAGGTTTTAAGATAGCCTCACTGAAACAATAGTGACTAAGTCTCTAGATTTTCAAGAACTTAAGCTGAAGAGGTAGCTAATTTTCTAAAGAGTTAACAATTAAAGGTTAAAAAACTAATTTTGCACATGCAGTTACAAAAAGGTAATGGCTGTAAGAGTTGCCTGCATATTTTATAGAAAATACTTATGGTATTACACTAAGCACACACACACTAATATCAGTGTGAAACCTCCCTTTAGACAGATAACATAGGAGAAGCCATTCACTGTGCCATGACTTTGGTCTTTGATCTACAGTAAATTATTTTAGAGGTAATGATCAGACACGCTAGACTATTCCATTCCTTTCTATATTATTACTTAAAATATCAATTGAACAAGAACCTTTCTCTTAGTTGAAGCGTTAAAATAAGAAACTTAGTTGTTTGCTGACTGGCCACGTGATCTGCCTTAAAGAGAGGGTCAGTTTGAAATGAATCAATGGAGTGTGTGTGTGGAGAAAGAAAGAGAAGATGCTGCTATCTCTAAAGACATGCGGGTTTCTGGTTTCACCTTTTCTTTGAGGCCCTTGAAAGTGTGCAATGTAATTATTCTTTGGTTCTCCAATATCCATCCTTAACAAGAGTCCCACGTAGTAAAGTACCAGATCTGACAATTAGAATTCAAGTATTCTGACTTTTACTCTCTGAAAGGAATCATTGCTTTGAAAGAAACAAGTTAAAAAAAAAAAAGATTTCTGTTGGTGCAGGTTTAAAGAAAGTAGTTCTTCTACCTATTATTATCCGGCTAACCAGACGGAGTCTTTCTTTCTCTCTCAAGAATGTAAATTAGTAAACAGAAACCTGGGAGTAGGTTTGGATTCACAAAGCTTGCATTGCTTTTAATTTGAGTCAAACTTTAAGAAAAAAAAAAAAGGAGAATAAAAACTAAATTGTATCTGGACTAGAGATATTATACAATAATCCTACTATATAATGAGGATGTTTTTATTTTATTAAACATACACAAAGGCCAAGTAATTCTAAGAAAAAAAGCATTGAAATCTGAAAAGCATCCTGTTCATTATGAGCTTGAGGGATCAAATTTTAATGTATTTGTTTTTTGTTTGTCCACACCCACCCGCCCAATCAGGACCTTTGATAAATACAGCAACTTACTTACTAATCTTGTCTTTTGAAGTTTTTTAACTTGTAAGGATTTTTGTTTGTTTGTTTTGATATTGTATTAAAGTACAATTTTCTTTTTAGATGAAGAAAGAGCTTTTAGTTAACTAATTCCTTCATTGTGAAGGTTTTTATTTTTTAATTTTTTCTAAAGGATTTCCATTTTAAGTGTGATATTGTCAAATTAAACTCAGTGAGCCCATCCTGAACAAGTATACTGAAAAGCAATCAGTATAGTAATTTCATCTATAAATGAATGGCATTACTTTGGCAGAGTCTTTTATCATGAGCCATGCCATTCAGTTTGAACAACGGTGAAGAACTTAACTTGGCAGGTAACCATTTCAGGCTTATATATGACCCACCAGTGAGATTAGATGAAGTAGTAAGCCCAGCAAAGTTAATTAGATTGCAGAAAAACCTACCATGCCCAATCTTAATTGAAACTTCCTTTACTTTTCTCAAGTTCACCTGAGAATGGGACCAATGGTGCACATCTTTGAAGTACTAGTGATCTTGACTTACATGCCACCAAAAATTCACAGCTGTTACGAAATGAAATACCTTGACCAGTGGGCCACAACCACTTTGGCACCAGGAACTGGTTTTATAGAAGACACATTTTCCACACAGAGTGGTGGGGGAGATGGTTTCGGGATGAGTCAAGTGCATTCCATCTCCACCGCAGATCTCAGGCACCAGATTCTCATTAGGAGTGCCCAACCTCGATCCCTTGTGTGTGCAGTTTACAGTAGGGTCTGGGCTTCTATGAGAATCTCCTGCAGCTACTGATCCGACAGAAGGTGGAGCTCAGGTGGTGGTGCCAGCCGCTGGGAGCAGCTAACAACACAGTTGCAGCTTCACTTGCGCCCCCCACTGGCCGCTGACTTCCTGCTGTGCGGCCCGATTCCCAACCGGCCATGAACCAGGACTGGTCCACAGCCTAGGCGTTGGGTACTGCAACCTTAAACAGTACATTCACCTCGCCAGTACCCGCAGCTGTTATTTATTTGACATACAAAAACAATTCTCTCCGAATGTTATTCTCACAGATTTTGGTGCACACATTCATGACTGGATTTGTAACTAAAATACTCAAAAAAATTACATAAAAATGATACATCAAAGTGCACACTGCTGCACTTTGCCGGTTGTCTTTTCTCTCTTGGCAGTCATCTCTTGGTTATTTTGTTATTATGAAACAGCTGTAACTTTTCATCCATCCAATGGCTAAATATACATAAGAAGACTTAAACAGAGGCAGCTTACAATGATACACCAGTTGTAACATTTGGAACCAACGCTATTTTTGTGATGTTTCAATATTTAATAGCAGTGCCATTGGTGTTGGTGAGCAACACTTACACTTTTTATGATAAAACTGATTGATAATATTTACGATAGAAAGTCTTAGAAGTAAATGGATAATCATCTCTAAAGTTATCTGGTTTTGACAAATTCTTAAATTAAACAAAGTTTGTCTCTGTCCACTCAATTTTTAAGGCACTTCTATAAACTACTGATAATCCAGTCCTTTTGCTATTTCTAGCCAGTATATTTTAGGTGACAATCTCTCCCTGCATGGAAGTGATTCCAAGAGTAAACACCTAATATTTAGATAGCACTTATTATAATATTACAGTGCCAAGAACTATGTTAAGCTATCACCTCATTTAATTCCTAAGACAAACCCACCTCATCTACCATCTCTTTACTTCTCTGCCCTCATCTTCTCAAACCCTTTTACCTTGTTTATTTCTGCTCTAGCACAGCGGACTTTTTCATCTATCCTAGAAAACACACTCGGAGCGTGGTCTTGGCCTTTCTTTTTCCTCTGCTGAAATGTCTTTACATCCAATTTCTGTCCATACATCACCTGATAAAGTGGTTCTGCTTCCACATGTACTTATTTCCTCCAATTACCTTGCTGTCTGTTCAGCCTAGTATTCAGTTACATATCCTATAATTATTATATGAACCTTTTTGTTTGTTATCTATCTCATTATCTCACTTGATTGGAGTATCAGGAAAGACAGGACATGTTTTACTATTTTATTCTATTCATAACCAAGAAAAGAAACTTGAGATGCAGGAAGCATTCCTGGATTATATTGAATGATTATAGTAAAAATTCTTTGATGTGATTCAGTTACAGTATCCATTGTGATTACAAGAAAAATGCCCAGGCATGTGGTTAATGTTCCCAATTTTAGTACTTCTATTCTTGGTTGTGAGTTGACCCCTTACCCTTAAAGCACTAAACCCACATTGAAAGGGTTTGGAAGATTTTATATACACTAATCGACAGATTATATATATGTAATGTATATATGTATATATGATATACTTACAGGAGAAATATATATAAAAATATATCTTATATATATACTTATACATAAGTATATATCTTAAGTACCTTATACTTATAAATATATATACTTATAAGAGAAATATATATAAGCATTTCTTATATATATACTTATATATCTTAAATATATACTTATATGTAAGTATATCTTATAGTATATATATACTTATATATATATTTCTCTGATAAGTATATATATGTATATATATTTCTCTTGTAAATATATATATTTCTCTTATAAGCATATATATGTATTTCTCTTATAAGTAGAAATATAAATATGTATATATATACACATACACACAGATACTTATAAGAGAAATAAATGTAAGAAGGAGAGTATTCTATCCAAAGCAATCATATTTTCCCTAAGGTCATAAAATAATCAGTTTTGTCTTTAGTGCATCTACCCCCAGATCTAGGACTATTAAGTCTCAGCCACTGGGGAAGCTAAGTCAGGAACATCACTGGAACCCAGTTGTTTTTGAGGTTGCTGTGAGCTAGGCTGATGCAATGTACTCTAGCCTGGGCAACAGGGTGCAACTCTGTCTGAAAAAAAAAATTAAAAATATTCCATCACATATAGTGTTGAATTCTGTGTGTGCTATTTCATTTCTAACAACAGTCTAAAGCTGGGCTACTGGTATACCAGAAAGTTCACTATATAGAGATAGCCACTCTAAACATCTCTGTTACTAGTAAGTCTATCAACACCTAATTACTAATTTAATAATAAATGTAAAAAATATTTTATAGCATTAAATAGTAGGCTTCACCTATTGTGATGAACATTTCCTATGTTTTTTTTTTAGGAAAATTAAAAGTACTCCAAATGTGGATTAGCTAACATATGTTAAACATACTCTATCTGAAGCATAAATCCAATCTAGGCTTATAACATATGCTGGATAACTATCCCTCCAGGCTAATTCCCTAATAATTTTTTGATAAATAAAGACTCAAAAGTTCTGGAGGTCTGATGCTGGATAAATGGTTACAGAATTCATTATCTGTTCTATTACCATGATCTTCCATAAGAGTTGGCGGTAGACAGAGATGTGGAAAATTCTCAAGCCTAAAGAATAGATAGCATAATAATTTCATTTGAATGCTAATAAATATGTAATGAATACATGCCTGTATTGTGCATAAATTTGTTCTAAGACTAGTGTTTATTATAAATTCATAGGTTAATTGTGACCCTAGTAGCCAACTGTCCAACTCAAAATGTTTCTAGTGGCTTCAATTATGTTCTTAAAAAGACTCCAAATACTTGTCACATATATTTCAAGGGATTTGCCAAATTCTAGATAATTTGCCTCTATTTCTGAGATCTTAGGAATTCAATGGGATCAGAAAGCTTAATCTAAATTATGTTGTTATAACTTACTCATTACTTTTTCTAATTATCTTTGAAGGTTTCTGCTTTTCAGGTACTTTTATCATTTTAGAATACACAGTCTATAAATGAGACTAATAATAATTTGTAACTAATATTTAATCAGAGTATTCTTTAGGATAATACTCCATTTTAAATTCTCTAGGCTATTAGAAATGATTCTATTGATATCCTTAAGTTTTTTTCACTGCATGCTTACATACTTACAAACAGAAAAGTTTTTTATAATCTGAAAAACAATTTCCTTTGAACAACCTAATATTCAAAACTATAAAATTTATCATAATTAGAATAATTAATTATATTAGAGTAACATATAACACTTTAATTTCTCTATTACTTCAAACTATAATATGTACTTTTATGTAAAAAAAAATCAACAATTCCTCTTCCAGTAATAACTGAAAATGACGAGGCACTTGAAACTACGCAAATAATCATTAGTTCTTTGTTACTCGATCGTCATCTACAAGACAATCATCAATTTTATTTTTAACTCTTTACCAAATAATATTTAAAAATCAACACTGATACACAATCTTAGAGGAGTCTTAATCTTTTTCAATATAAGAAAACTGCTTTCTCTGAGAGAAAATGGTGCCATTGCTTCCTCAATAGCAAAATGAACAAGGAATTTTAGAAATTGAAAAACCTCGGTGACAAAGTAATTCAATGTTAGACTTTTCTTTCTTTTTTCAAATGCTTAAGGCATCTCTTGGATAATTATACATTATTCTGCTTTTGCCTATTGAAATTTATTGAAAACTGCTTGTATGACTATATAGGCCCATACAACTGACTATTCAGATTTTCAACGGGTCCGGGTTTCCTGACCAGGTTTGAGATAATGCGCTAAACATTGTCATTTAAGTTGTAAAATGTAAGCAAATATTTTTTTTTCTTTTTCTTAGGCTCATGCTGCGGAGTGCAAGATAAAACACTAAGATTATAAAAACTAGCACGACTGGGGCGGCGCCTGTGACTCAGGGGGTAGGGTGCCAGCCCCATATACTGAGGGTGGCGGGTTCAAACCCAGCCCTGGCCAAACTACAACAACAAAATAGCTGGGAATTGTGGCAGACACCTGTAGTCCCAGCTACTCAGGAGGCTGAGGCAGGAGAATCACCTAAGCCCAGGAGTTGGAGGTTGCTTTGAGCCGTGTGATGCCACGGCCCTCTACCGAGGGCGACAAAATGAGACTTTGTGTCTACAAAAAAATAAACAAGCAAACAAAAAACTAGCACAACTGAATTCCTTATCATAAGAGCTTAAAATAAACAGAACTTTATAGTACCACACTATGACCCCTATCAAGATGAAATAGTGGCATATGAACAGGTACTTATGTGTTAGTCTTTGAACTAAACGTTAACCAGAAAATTTTAAGAAGAGAAAAATAA
Source organism: Perodicticus potto (assembly GCA_963574655.1). NCBI lineage: Eukaryota > Metazoa > Chordata > Mammalia > Primates > Lorisidae > Perodicticus > Perodicticus potto. Next base: position 10,094 of record CAUYRH010063756.1, on the reverse strand, counting down.
ATATCGCAAACTCCTTTACAGATGAACTTATGTATATTTAGCTTTACTTGGAATATGTCATTTACACAGTTCATATTTCTGTGCAAAGTTATCTTCCTGACTCCTGTTTAATTTTTTGGAACAAGAAAAAAAGATTATGGCAGTGACTACACATTAAAAGTTAGTTATTTCCTGTCTTTTCCAGCTTATTTTTCAGCAAGGGATTTTACTTCAGGCATCCAGGAATATCACCAAAGGAAATCAATTTCTCAAATGTGTTTGCTAAGGCTCTTTAGAGTATGCCAGTTAATAAAAGTTGTGATTGCTAGAGCTCAGATTTTATTATATAAAAGCCTCTTTACCCACTCCTTTGGGTCAGCTTTGTAATAATGAACTGCACCTTTTCTTAGAGAGTTGATTGTCAAGTGGAATTGAGTTAATTTAGAATATATGAAAAGAAGCAGGTAGTAGTAAATGAGATATAAAATGTTTAATGGATTCCAGAAACGCAGTCAGGCTATAGAAAGAAAATAAGTAAGATTGAGAAGAACAAAGATTAAAATAGACTGGCAAGTGATTTATCCTACATCTTAGGGCAAGGTGGCCTGCATTCAGGGAAATTACTCTAATACATAGCACAAGATGTTCCTCTGATACATGCTGTTTCTTAATGCTTTTAAATTTTAAACATTATTTTAAGGTATACTTTAAAGATGACTCAGGGCAGAGAAAGAGCTTGATAATTCTTAAGTTGTCATATCTGAGATGGGAGATGAAGTTCCTAAGAAATAAATTTCATCAAGATAAGAAATATTGATTACGTACTTCAAAATATGCTGGGCTATTTGTGGTTGAGTATTTGGTTTTCTCCCCAATTTTGGAAAAAATATGACTTTGAAGGCAGTATCAAAAGTTCACTTTTGATTGGGTTAGATTGTATTTAACGTGGGTCTAATCTTAGAAGTTGTGTGTGTTTGTACATTAGAGTCAGGAGGTGGAGGAGAGCAGATTGTCAGGGACAGCACTATGAATTATGCAAATGACCAAAAAGGCACCCTGGCAGCTGACAATAAAGGAGATGATGACAGGTTTGGACACAAACTTGCAGCTGAGCATCAACATGCTTAGTTGAGGTTAATGGCCCCTGGGACCTGCTTCACATGCTTCCTTGCCAACTCTCCGAAGCTCTTAGGCACCAAGTAAACAGGAGCTCCCCTGTAAGGAAAATAGACGTGAAAGCACTGAGGCTCAGTGTGTCAAAACAGATAAGATTAATACCGCAGGAGTCATCTGCTCCTAAATCTTTTTTTTACAGAAACTCTGAAAGGTTAAATGACTTAACCAAAATCATACATCAAGTTTTTTTATTTTATTTTATTTTATATATGTATACATCAAGTTTTTGATTGGGTGTTTATAAAAAAGTGCCCACCTTCTTTCTCTTTTTCTTCATTTCTCAAATTGCCATATATATATAATATATATATTGCATAATATATATCTTATATATCAACAACTTGAAAATGTAGCCACAATGCAATAACTGTGGGGAAGAATGACAAGAACTATGTAATTGTTATTTTTTTTTCCTAAACACAGACACTAAAAAACTATAATACCAATAATGCCCTGTGTACACTGATGTGTTTGTAGAATCCAAAGATCTCTCCAACATTTGCTCTTCTGTAAATCCTTTTTCACTTCTTATGCACACATTCTAAGCACATATTGGCAGGTCATAGAAACATTTATAAATATGTTAAAAGATGCTTAAATGGACTCATAAATTCCTTATGGAGCATCAACATTGCAAAAATATATTTTACAAATGGGAAATAAATTCATGGAACTAATGAGATGACTGAATAAAGTAGGTCAAATCTCAACGTTAGTATCAGTTCCTCAGGAACACCATCTACCACCAAACCAACCAAAAATAATCTTGTCATGTGCAGCCTACACTGTCTTTGTTTAAACTTTTCTTTTAACTGTCTTGGAATATATGAATTGCATTTTTTGACATTTTTCCTTATTGATATATCAATGAATTCCCTTATTTTCTGTGCTATCCTTTTGGGTTAGGGCAGGATTATACATTGTAGTAGTTCATTTTAATTTGAAAAGATTTTCAATCAACACCAGGAAACTTTACTGAGTTAAAGAAAATTATTTACTAATATTGCATGTTTATCTAATACTTTGGTAACTTCAATATATTTTATTAATCATCATTATATTTATGATAATATTTTCAAATGAATTGTTTGCTGCTAATTTAGGAACAACCAAGAACTCTAACTCATTTACAAGTGATGAATAACATAAAATATATATTCACATTTGATTATATTTACTTACGAATTTCTGGAGTAGTAAAAGTTTTGTCAGATGATCAATTAAACTACAAATTTTATGAAAACATTTTATGCTATTATAAGATATTACTGCTTTTTAAATCTATCATATTTCAAGTAGTTACTTTTATTAAAGTATTATTGTTAAAGGGAGTTTATTTTTATTTTATTTTATTTTATTTTATTTTATTCTATTGAGACAGAGCCTCAAGCTATCACCCTGGATAGAGTGCTCTGGCATCACAGCTCACAGCAACCTCCAATTTCTGGGCTCAATCGGAGTCTCTTGACTTGTAGCTGGGACTACGGGCGCCCGCCACAACGCCCGGCCATTTTTTTTTTTTTTTTTTTTTTTTGGTTCAGCTGTCATTGTTGTCTGGCGGGCCCAGACTGGATTTGAACCCGCCAGCTCAGGTGTACGTGGCTGGCGCCTTAGCCTGTTGAGCCACAGGCGCCAAACCTGTTAAAGGGAGTTTAAAACTTTGTGGTTTGGCCCATTACTGTTGTGCCTTTAATGCTAAGCATTGAAAAGCATTTTTAAAAGTAGTTTGTGATGTCTGGAAATGAAAATCATGACTTGTCCAATTTCTAATTTAATTTACACAAGCAAATAAGTTTCAACTACAAATGAGAACTTGAATTTTCAAAAATATAATGGAAGAAAAATACATAACGTCTGCCTGCCTTCTTTCTTTCTTTTTTCCTTTCTTTCTTTCTTTGGCTTCAGACTCCAAATAATTTTTACAGAACTTCAAGATCCAGAGAAAGAGCTTTTCGGCAAGGTAGTGTAGACTTACAAGACATAAAATTTTATAGTAATGTATCTTATAAAAATAAATCTCATTTCCTCAAGCTATGGAGTTACTTTGTTTGCATTTTTGTTAAATATGTAACCTTTCTTACCAAACCTTTGATACACACAATTTTTAGTCTTTGCCTTTGGATAATTTTTTTCTCTGCATGTATCACTGTCCTTCTTTTCTAGGTAACTTATAAGGTAACATTAAGTAGGTTACTCTTAACTACAAACTTCATTGTCAGAAAAATTCATAATTTAGTGTAGGTCGTTTTACCCATGAAAATTCTTGAATTCAGAGCAGATAATCTAGATCAGTTTAATAAAATCATTTATTTACATCACATATCCACACAAATATACTCATGTTTTAAAGAGAAAACTTATCTATGAAATAAAATATTATATAAAACACAAAACCTGATGACTAGAAAAGTTAAAAATAAGAGAAATTTCAACAGTAACAAATGTATGAGTTTTCAAATATAGATCTGATACAAAGGCTTCTGGAGGTCAAAGTGAGTCTAAACTCAATCTGTATTTCCGTGTATTTTAGTAGCAGTTACTATTATAAAAATTATTTTTATGATAGAAACATGACTTTCTCCAAGTAAAGTTTGACTTCTTAGGATATATTAGTAATGATTTAATCTGAAAAATCGTTGAATGCTTTGAAACAAAGATAATAGTCCATGAATAGTAATTCATTTTTTTTTTTTTTAATGTATAGGTTTATTAGGTGACAGGATGACATGGTACAGTATAAGCAGAAAAAAGTGAAATCCTTACAGATGACTCAGTTTCAATTATATTGACCCACAGCATTTTTATTTATTTATTTTTTTGTAGAGACAGAGTCTCACTTTATCACCCTCGGTAGAGTGCCGTGGCATCACACAACTCACAGCAACCTCCAACTCCTGGGCTTAGGCCATTCTCTCAGCCTCCCGAGTAGCTGGGACTACAGGCACCCGTCACAGGCCTGCCTATTTTTCTGTTTTGCAGTTCGGCCGAGGCCGGGTTTGAACCCACCACCTTCGGTATATGGGGCCGGTACCCTACTCGCTGAGCCACAGGTGCCACCCGACCCACAGAATTTTTAATAAACTTGTAATTTCAGACAAGCATCATTGCAAGCATATTAACATTTGCAAAGTTTGGAAAGGGAGACGAGCAAAATCAAATACAATAGAAATAAATTAATGTGAAATAATAACTTTTCTTTCATTCATTCATGTGTTCATTTTTTCAGAAAGCCCTGCCCTGGAGAAGCTCACAGTCTAGTGGAGGAGACAGATAATAAGCAAGGAAACAACCACTCTCATATTTGTTAATTGTGACAAAAGCAGAGATTTACACAAACACAGTTTTAATGAAGAATAAGTAACAAGGAGTGACAAGGAGAGAAAATCTCCGAGAAGGTGACGTTGGTGGTCCTAGAGCTGGGACAGACAATCACAGGCAATAGAATACCACAGGCAGAGGGGAAAGAGTATGAGGGGCTCCTGGATCTGCAAGAAGGTAGATATGGCCGGAGCAGAGTGGGGCAGCGGGGAAGAGACACGGAATGCGTCGGGGAGGATCAGAGCTGATTCATTCAGGGCTAATCAGTGTGTGGTTGAAATTCAAAGTAACTTTATCTTTTGAGAAAAATCAAGGCTAAATTTATACCTTTACATTAAAGAGGAAATATGTTTTCTTAGATTCAGTGCCACACTGTAACAAAACATATTAGAACCCCCACTTTTATTTCTAATATAACTAACAACGTTGTCAGTGCAGCTGAACCAGCTTTCTTTCCTCTTTGCTTAATTAAAAAAATAAGCTAAACTGCACCCCAAAGTCAACTAGAATGCTCATAATAGATACCCACTTTGGGCTCAATACTTTCTTAAACAATATCGGTACAACCGAAAAGCTGAGAGTTTGCTTGTGAAAGAAGTTTGACGTACTAAAACAAGGGAAACGAGGCAAATTCCATTATTTTGCTGTGATTTGTAACATCAACTATGTTACCAATTAGCCATGAGATTCTTCTCAAGGTAATTAATTCATATCCCAGAGACTCACTTGCCCCAATTACCACTGTGGTGTTATCAGTTTTTCTGAAATGTATTTTAACACTGAATTTCTAATTTTGCACAAAGATCAGCACAGTAGAACTACACTCCAGAGCTGGGTCAAGTGGGCACAGCTTATGAGACCTATTAAAATGCAAAAAAGAAAAACCTTGACATAAATTGCTGAGAGGAATTCAGTAACAGACATAAAAATGGAAGAGGAATAATTTAGTAAAAGTTCTAATATTCTCTAAAGCCCAGATATTGAATAGAATATGCAAACATTTTTTACATTGTCAATTGCCAGCAAATAGTCAATTAAAAAGTTTTCTGTAAACCCTTGAATCAAATAAAAAATAAAGAATAAAACGGATCACAACACATACAGGCTTGCAGTTTAATTTTTACTAGCGACATATTTAAAAAATTACATATAAGAAAATAATCTAGCAGGAGAAATTTACATTTTACACAATATTCATAAGATTTTAAAATTGTGATGGCCACATATCAACTTCTTTTTCTTTAGGCAAAGGGATATCTCCAACACATAAAAGTCAGAACTGGAAATGTTTTAATAATTACTACCACTGGTGAGGAAAACACATGCAGCTATTGCATTTTTAAATCAGTTCTAGCAAATGTTTTCATTAACTTCACTTCCATTTTGATCATAAATTCTTTTAACATTTCTTCTCATTAGGGATTTCCTATAGTCGTTTGTCAGGTCAAATACCTCTAACTGTCTTCTAGTTAGCTGCTGGCCGCCTTATATGGAATACCCCAATTAACCAAAATATCACTTCTTACTACCATTATTCTAAATGTAAAATTATATGTAGAATATTCTATTCTACCCTGCATTTATAATAACGTTTTCATCAACCTAATTAGTCCACATTCATCACATGGAGTACCAGCTACATTTCCATTTACTTACTTCTGGAAATACTGACTATTTGAACTTAGAAGTACTACACATTTCCTATTGCATAATAATATTTTTATTGCAGACATGTATTCTAGCCTACCAATAGAATTTTGGAAGTCATACAGAGATCACCTAAGGAACTAAAGGTAGACCTACCATTTGGTCCAGCAATCCCACTATTGAGTAAAAACAAAAAGAGCAAAAGGCCTTTTATCAAAAAGACATGTGTAGGGCGACACCTGTGGCTCACAGGAGTACAGCACCGGTCCCATATGCCAGAATTGGTGGGTTCAAACCCAGCCCTGGCCAAAAAATGCAGAAAAAGAATAGACATGTGTATTGGAATAATTATTGTAGCACAAATCAAAATTTCAAAGATGTGGAACCAACCCAAGTGCCCATCAATGCATAAGTAGAATACAAAAACTTGGTATATGTATATCATGGAGTACTACTCAGCCATAAAAGAAAAGGTGAACGAATATCTTTTTTGTAACAACCTGAGTAAAATTGGAGACCATTCTTCTAAGTTAAGTGCCTCAAGAATAGAAAAAGAAACACCATTTGTACTCACTATTAAGTTGGAACTAATCGATCAACACCCATGTGCACATCTGGTAGTAAAGCTCACCAGAAAGCAATCAGGTGGGAGGGGTGTGAGGGAATGGGCAAATTCACACCTAATGTGTACAGTACACAGTGTCCATGTGAGGGGCACACTTATTAACATTAAATCAAACTACAAAGCAATCCATGTAACCAAATAATGTTAGGTCAATCTCCCTTCCATGCCTGATACTTGAAATGACACCGAATTTTCAACAGTAAAATTAAAATCCTGAAATTTTAATCACAGTGGAGTATTTTATACTTCCAATTTTTTTCCCCTAAAGATTGCCAAAAATTCCTGAGTTTCTCTATTCATGTTCTTACTGCTGTTAGTTTTCATTGCTTCAACAGCTCTCTGATGCTTTTAAACATGTGATTTCTGTATTCATTTGGAATTTTTCTTTCAATGTGAGTTTGTAGGGGCCAAAGTTCCCCCCTTGGACCTCTGAATGGTTACTAGATATAGAAATAGATATAGATATAGATTAGATATAGACATAAAGATAGAGATACAGATGTGTGTCGATAAACTTATCTTTCTCATTCATGTGTATTAGTTTATTGATTTTTTGATTCACGATGTTTGATACTCATGTGAAACTCAGAATCAAATTAACCAGGGTCATGAGAAGGTGTTTTTTGGAGGGATGGCAAAGCTTACCTTTAATAAAATTAACTTATCTCAATTAGGGTAAAATTCTGATTGAATTTCTTTTTATCTCTTACTATGTAATTTTACTTTATAGGATTTCATCACTTTACGATTTTTATTTTACTCATATCTACTGAATTTTTTAAGCTATGATCTATTAGCCCTTTTTAATGGAATAGAAAAAAAGGTTACGTATTCATAATAGTTAACTTGAAAGCTTTTAAGAACATTAATCAAGATTCCACTTGTAGAATACAACATTTTTACTCACAAAAGTAGAGAATACATTATTGCAGATCTTGTATATTATTTTAATAGTTTACTTGGTCTTTATGAGAAGGAGTTGATTTTTATAACTCTTTCTGGTAACTGTCAAATGAAATAACTATTACTTCTTGGTCTAGAAATTCAATCACCCAATAATCACTATAATAACTAGTAGCTTCTACCATTTCCAGTAATGACATCTGTAAAAGATTGCTACATTTTTCCCAAGAAAATATTTTGACTGGATTAAATTAGGTAAGTAAAGAAGAAAAATGGGATATTCTAACATTCAACTTCTTTCTAAATTTGTTTTATTGTTTCTCTCTCTCTTTCTCTCTCTCACACACATCCACACTAATAACATTCTCTAATTTTTGGTTCCAATATCCACAACTCATGACTTGTCCCTTATTATTTATTAATAAAATGCCCACTGTTGTTCCAATCATTACATGTACAATCCAACAAGCAGGAAGAAAAATATAATTTTTCAAAGTAGAAAGAAGGACCTTTAAGTCCATGTCTGGTAGGGAGAAGAGATATATTTTGTATTTATGTTCCAGAATTTCCACATGTAAGTTACTGTGAAATATGGTATGTAGGCAATCAAATTTTTAGCTAGAAATCAGTAGTATTATTTCAAAGAATAAAAGTAAAAACACATAACAGAGTAGGCAGCAAGAAGTCTCTGCCACAGTAATCCATTTTGAACAGGGTCTTATACTCTTCTGAATTATTTACTTTAATGTTAACTTTAATTTAACAGACATTGGACATATTTAGTCCTCATGTAATGGCTTCTCTAGCAGCATTCCACTTTACGACTCACATAGAACAAATTGATGGTTTTAGTGGCCAAATGCTCTGTGCTCCATTTTGTGATAGTATTATTTAGTAAATCACCGCATTAGTTCTCTTTATTAAACAGAATCCTGCTACTCTCAAATAGTCTAGACTCACTTTTTATGACATAATTTGGTTCAAGTGAATCACCTTTTGTCATATTACCTAGTTTTCTTGTGCCATTAAGAAACTGTACTGTGAATGAAAATATCAATTTGTCAAATGCAATCACATAAAGATGAGTAACTTTTAGTGAACAATCATTATAGCGGGTTGTCAGTTTAGCAATAATGGAATATGTCAGCAAGTCATCCTAAAGTGTTTAACCTAAAAATCCCTTTGGCATTTCCTCAGACATTCCCAGCTACTAAGGAGTGCTTTAACAAAAGGACTCTCCTGAGGTCTTCACTACATGGAGAGAAACTATGCTATTGAAAAGGAATATTGGAAAACAAATGTTGAGAATTAAGCATTCTTTGTTAAAATATCTCTTCTTAAAATACTAGGCAATTAGTTGGATGGAATACTTATGTGGCTAATTGAATAACAGACTATACTTTGTTTCTTTCATTCTTAGATTCATCTCACTGCTAAATGGGAAATAAGTGCAATATTTTGACAGGGTAAATTTTAAATATATTTTAAATTGAGATTTAAAGTAAGATATATAGATTGTGTATATATACACACACAAATATAAATTCTCCCTAAAAATGGCCCTTCATGCTGTTTAGCATTTACCTTTTATATTGCCAAAAGAGAATAATTTTTTAAGTGCAGAGAAGGCAAGTCTCATTAAATACACTATTGACAAAAATAAATACATAAGGTGTCTTAATGATTCATTAGAAGCCATTGATGTGATAGTAATAATTTTTAACTGTTATAATTGGTATACATGTTGCATAATTACTTAAAACATTTACAGGAAAAAGATACCTGTTCTTATACAATGAAACAGAAACAGTCCTATTGATTCAAATGGATATAGGTGAATCTATGTCCTTGCTGCTTAATAAACACAAAATTGGAACAAGTTGATAGGATGAGATTCTAGTTGCAATACAAAATAAAAGTTGTTAAAATAAAAATATGAATCTTAAATACAGTGTGTGGAATGAATTGTGTGTGTCACTTCTAATAGTCCCTAAGTTTCCAAATATCTGCTTTCAATCAAAAAGATAGCAAAGTTTATGAGGGAATGTGGGATAATTATCTTCTATGGATATAGTAATTAGTGTGGAAGTAGGAAAAGTTTTCAGCCCCATTTTTTTCTTTCTCTGATATTATTTAAAAACAGAATAAACAAGCTCAGATAAAACTTGAGAATGCCATTCCGAATACAGGCACTAGAGACTCTATAGCCTTATTCTTTGCTGGTGTTGCTGAAGAACTAGAAGTAAGAAAACAGTTTTTCTTTAGGATTTGGTTGAGTGAAAAAGGTCCATAAAAAGGTCAAAACCAGGACTTCAGGCATCTCTGGCAGGTGGGATCTACCCAGGAACTTCCCCTTGGGGACACAGGGAGACAGCGTGAGGCTTCTGGACACCCTGAGGAAGGCAAAAGCGGCAGAGACTGGGCAAGTGGTTGCGTCTGTTCTTTC
>CAUYRH010063753.1:0-48605 GCA_963574655.1 Perodicticus potto | reverse complement strand
TGTGCTTCATATACAATCAGAAACATTTTGATCGTACTGTGAGAGATAGCCCTCATAGCATTTTCTTAATCACTATATAAAGACATTGATACTCTACATTTGATAAGTTTCACCAGTAACCTACTAAGATGCACCGTAGGTGTGATCCCACCCAATTGCCCTCCCTCTACCCATCCTCCCCCTCTCCCCCCGCCCGTTCCCTTTTGCCGATGCACGAAACTAATTTATAGCTTTCATATGAAGGCTAAAACCCAATTAAAATTATTTTTTAATTATCCTCCATCATTTATTTCCTAACTTAGTTCCTTGGTACTAAGGAACTTGCTCAGATATTATGCTTGTCCACTCTTTAATTATTTGGTTAATGTCTTCTGATCTCTCAAGTATCCTCAACCCTCAGACATTACTGGAATAGTGTAGATGACTCTAGTGAACCAATATATAAGTACAGATGAATTTGACACTGACCTTTTACTATTTCACTAATTCCAGCTTTACACTTCTATCTGATGTATACAGCCAGCACCACACGCTTGTCAAGTTCTGGTCAAGTTTCAAACTGGGTTCCAATGTTATTACCATAAGTGAATTAATTCTTCCCTCCTCTGTGTTCCTCTTATACTTTATATAGTTGTCCCTATTAGATTACACACACTGTATTTTTATTTATATACACGTATCTGTTTCTTATACATTCCAAAATATAAGTAGCGAAAAAGAGGCACTGTGGGAATGCTTGTCCAGAGTAAATCTGGAATGTGAAAAAAATCAAAGGAAGAGAGGAAGAATGGAAATTAGTTTAGAATTGGAGGAGGCCACACAGATTATAAAGTTCAACCATATTTCACAAACAGGGGAGATGAAATAAGGAAATAAGAAATTAAATGAGCCAAAGCTATATACCTAGGGAGAGGCTGCTTTAGAAATTTATGAATTTGGGAGAACCAACCACCCATTACCCCATTAATTTGCTAAGAGTTTTCTGACTTCAGAACATTGACCATTCAGGGCTTTTGTTTGAACTCTTAGTGAAAGAGAAGCTTTTCTACCTGCCAACCTTTAACCTGGAAAGGTTCAGGACAGGAGCTATTGGCAGCCACTGCACCACCCACCATCTGGGGCCTGAGAAGAAGTCAACACAGGCAGACAAAAGTGAAGTGAACAGGGACTGGATGCTTAGTGCTTCTTAAACTCCTTACTTGAGACATTCTGTTGACAGTCATGTTCCCTTCTCTTTTTTCAAGTTTGATTTGGGTTTTCTGACTTGGTCCTAGCTAAAAATCATGTAGTGCTTTAACTTGAGTATAAGTCTTCTAATTCTCACCCACTTTCTCTTCACCTTAGGACTGCTTGTCCCCTCTCTCCTAATATTGCTTTCCGGTTTTGTTGTTTTTGTTTTTAATCAATTGAAGAGCAAATCTTCTCTGGCTATTCTACCCAGAAGCAGGGAGCTTCTGAGTTTAACATCAAATTTGGTATTCTTTGCATGGCCCTGCATCTGATGGCCAGAAGGATTACTTCACCATGGCTAAATTCCAATGTATCCATCCCCCAAAACACACTCGCTTCTTAAAAAATAAAAGTACAAACATCCAACATTCCCAGACCTTTCAGTCGCATTCCAAATGTGTTCCAATTTCTATTTACTCAGAGCTATGAAAACCAGAGTTCTAAGAAGTCCCAAGCTCTAGTGCATACATACTTATGACCTTACAAATGCAGAGTCAGAAATTCTGAGTCCAGAAAGCCCCAAGTCAGAGGTGGCTCCGAGACCACTGTTGGAATTGATTTCTTCAGGCTGTTAAGATGCCTTTTGTGACCTTACCACCATAGCAGAAAGGGCCATATTTGCTTCATAACTGATGGAGTGTGGCTGTGTGGAAACACAATTCAAACTTCCGTCTTCCCTGGGTAGGTTGGTAATGGCTAAATAAAGCCCAAGAGAAATGCCCCATACAGAAATCAGCAATACACTTTGACCTGTAGTTAATATAAAAAAAAAAAATACAATTAAGTCTGCTAAAGCTTTCTGCTCGGCCTGGGAGAAACTCGCAACCACAGAAGAAGAGAGATGTGAGAATTAATTTACATTATGGCAATTTTTTTTTATAATCAAGTAATTTTACTGACATGAATATTTCTAACAGAAATCCATCTACTTCTTCATCAAAATGGAAATACAAGAAGGTTCATAGAAATCCCTCTTAGAACAAAAAAATTAGAATTCAAACAACTATCACTAGTAAAATAGAATGCAAGTCAAAACAGATGTAAAATTTCAATAGCATGCTATATAACATTACCTTCATCTAATCCATATAATGTTTGGCAAATAAAGCTATATATAGAAACAGTTTAATTTATATAAATATTAAAAATAGACCCACCCCCAGACTCCCTCTCATTAAAATCAACATAGCGTTCATACTGGAAAGAAATGATATATATATATTACTATTGGGTTTTTTTGACGCCCTAAGTTGAATGTCATGATATACATTATAACAAATTAATACTCAAAAATATTTCACAATATAAGGTGAAATAGGTATAAGGTGAATATAGGTATGTGTGTATATGTGTGTGTGTGTATTCAGTCCAACATTGTAGTGGCAAAAAAAAAAAAAAAAAGAAGCCTGAATTCACATCAGTAGGGAGCTGGGGAGCTGGTTACATAAATTACAATACATGCCTCAGTGGACTGCTAGTCAACAGTTAAAATGAAGAAGACTAGTCTTTATGCCCTGATTTGAAATTATCTCTAAGACAGCTTTATAGCAGGGGTAAAAAGCAGAGTAGGTGAGTGTGTATAGAATACAACTATTTATGTTAAACAAAGGAAGAAGGTTCCATGGGAATGTGTGCCTGCCCACACACAGATGCAGACATGCACACAGGTACATACATGCATACACATGCGTACACAGAGATGCACACACATGCACACACATGTGCACAGAGATGCACACACATGCATACACATGTACACACAGAGATGCACACACACATGTACACATGTACACAAAAAGATGCACGCACACACACATGCACACACAGAGATGCATACACACATGCATACTCATGTGTACATAGAGATGCACACACACCTGAACACATGTACACACAGAGATGCACACACATGTGCACACATGTACATAGAGAGATGGCACACACACATGCACACACATGTACATGCAGAGATGCACACACATGTACACAGATGCAAACACATGCACACACACATGTGCACACAGAGATGTACACACTCTTGCAAACACATGTACACACAGAGATGCACACACATGCACACATGTATACACAGAGATGGACACACATTCACACACATGCACACACAGAGATGCACACACATACACACATGTGCACACCGAGATGCACACACCAATGCATACACATGTACACAGAGAGACACACACATGCACACACATGCGCACACATGTACACAGAGAGATGCACACACACAATTGCATACACATGTACACACAGAGATGCACACACTCTTGCAAACACATGTACACACAGAGATGAACACACATGCACACACATGCACATACGTACATGCAGAGATGCACACACATGCACACATGTACGCACGGAAATGCATACACACATGCACACAGGGATGAACACACATGCACACACATGCACATACATACATGCAGAGATGCACACACATGCACACTCATGTGTACATAGAGATGCACACACATGCACACACATGTACACATGGAGATGCACACACACATGGATACACATGTGTACATAGAGACACACACACTTTACTATTAGAAAATAGCTCTAGAAAGATCCCCGGAAACTGCCATCAGAGGTTGCCTCGGGGAAGGGGAACTGAGTACCAGTGGAAGAGGCTGGAAGGGAGAATAACTTTGCAGCGTATTTCCTTTTGCACCATTTGTATTTGTGTTACCAAGACTCCATATTGCCTATTAAACATAAAAATAAAAACAATATCCCAAAGACTAACTTTAACTTAAAGTTTAAAAATGAAAACATTAAGATTTCATATTCCTTTTCTCTCTTAAGGCAAAAGCGAGCTCCCTCCACCTTTGGTACTTGCTTTTAAACAAATAGTCTCTCGTATTTTTAGACTTTCTCTCTAGAGCCCAAAGCTCACGGGATTAAAGGAACCAGAGAAATATGGAGGAGTTGGAATCCAAGTTCTATGTTCTAAATGTTTTTCAGTCATGGAAAAACTAACTTTCTTTCCTAATATTGCTGTTTATACTAATAGAAGCATACGCTGAGGTCATTTCTTCTTCCCTAGATAAAAGATAAAAGAACAGGCTTAATCTCTCTCTCTCTCTCATTGTTCTTTCCCTCAAAGTGAACACACATCAGAAAACAGCTCTAGCGCATTTCTGCTGTAAGAAGCAAGAAGCTATTAACAGTGGCACTTGAGTCCGCTGTGCAAGTCCATTACCCCAGAAATAGATTAAAGCGGGTTTGCAGAAAAGCGTTCCCCCAGCATTATCATTCTTACCTGAAAGAATGTGGCTCCCGTTTAGCAGGAGACAGATGTTCCTATCTCATTTCACTGACAAACTAAAGTGAAATAAATAAAGACAAAAAGGCCACCTCCCGAGAATTTTCTTTACTTCCTTTATTTCGAATCACATATTTTGACCAGGGTTTTCTTTTTCCTCCTCATTCCGACACCCCCACCACCTCCTCTGGGGTTCTTAATGGTGCTTCTTGGGACTGTGGCTGTAAAATATTTAGCTTCAGTTTATTCTGACACTGTAGAACCAGAGCAGAACAATGAAGGGAAAGACTCAGCTTAATCTCTTGTCACCTGTGAAGCAGTTTGAATGAATGCCAGGCACTCGATCCCATAGCTGTTCCTTGGGCACAGGCCTGAACCAGTGTCGGTTCCAAACAGACTCTAACCAGTAACAAAAGGATCTGAGTAGAAGCCTATTTGTGCTGCTCCTCTTTCCTTCCTCTGTTCTTTTCCTATCATGCTCTATTCCAAAGGGCAAGAGATAAAGTTCAGTCCTGCCCTAGTTAATGCTTAAGAGAGAAGCTTAGAATGAGCTAAATATAGTTCAAGTTCAAGCTGAATTTTGCCTCAGTCCCAAAGATACACAGTTCTCAGGAAGTTCATGTCCAAAAGTAGGATCAGAGATTCTTTCCATTTAATTCAAGGAGAAGAAAATCCTGAACAAGAGTAAAGGAGTATTGATCAAGCTTGACAAGGAGGTTACTGCAGGACGGTCCCTGCTAGATGCTATTCTGTCTTACACGACACCGTGGGCATCAGATGTCAGAAGGGGCGTCCTGTCATATATGATGAATGTTAGGATTGGGGTCAAGGCAGGTGGTGAAACTCCTTGTCTTTAGATCAGTGGTTCTCACACCTGGCCATCTGTGCATTTTTTCATGCCTGAGATTTCCCCTAGAAAGTCTGACTGGGTGGCCACAAGGTACAGCCCAGGATCTGCATGTCTGAAGGATTCTGCAGTCTCATGGGGGCAGAGGACTGCAGCTGTGGCTCATGAAGGTACCCAGGGATAGCGAAGATACCCAGGGATTGGGACTAGCTCCACACCCATGGTTAAAAGCACTGAGTAGACAAACCTGGGTAGTTTATCGTCCTCTGCCCTGTAAAGCTCTTTACTGGGTGGTACAGTCTCTCACCACCACTGTGCAAGGTGGGCAAGGCAGGCTGTTCATCTCCATTTCACAGATGAGGAAACTGAAGATGCAAGAAATTTGCCAGAAGTCAGATGTACATTAAGTCAGTGGCAGATCTAGAACACCAAACAAAACCTCTGACCTACAGTTTTCAGTGCAGCACTACAACTTTCTGTAGGTTTAAAGTCCAAGATGACCAATGCTGCAACAATTTTGCTTCCTTTAACCAAAGAAAAAAGAATGGAACCCCGGCTACAGCTAAAGAATACAACCTCTTAATTTTTATAGGTAAGGGGATTGAAGCACAGTGACCTGCCCAAGGTCACATAGCTAGTTAGTGGGAAGAAAAATAAACAACGGCGGGAAAAGAGTTAACATAGACCGAGAGTGGCGGAGTGAGATGGAGGGAAACTGTGCATCTCTTACTTGGAGTTTCAATGGAAGGCAAGGTGATTATTGTGCAAAGAACTGCTGTGTATTTGGAAGCATGCCCACTGCATTGAGAAATGGAGCATGGCAAGGGGCAGCCATACAAATCACTGAGGTCACCTTGCATAATCTTATGAGCGTGCCAGCCAGTCTATGCTTATTGTTATGAGTGCGTGTGTGTTGACTGGGTCCTGAGAGAATGCTCAAGCAAGCAAGAGCCTGTGTACACTTGGCAAAGGTAGAAAACAACAACGAAAACAAAATCTCCCTGGAAAGCATTAGCATAATTACATAGCCAGCCTGTCTCTTACCTGGAGGTAAATGTGGGCTCCGCTATCCCTGTCAATTGTGACGATCATTCACAATGCAGAAATGTGCAGGGGATAGGGTCCCCCGGCACACCATTCTGTCTAGTTTCTCTAACCCTCTAGCATAAGCGAGAGATTAACCCAACTCCTATAAAACAGAAACAAACTTCAAATCCGTGTCAGAGCCTGCCGGAGAGAATGATTTACAAACTGCCAACAGAACTTTGGTATAAACAAGATAATGCACATTAATTCCCAGCAAGTCAATTAGCATTCAGTTATTCTGAACAGAGCCTGACCTTGATGCTTAAGGATCTGAAAGGAAACCAACCTGTAGCTTAAAGGAAAATGTCACCTCTTCCACACAAATTGGCAAGTCTGTAAGGTTAAAAGGCTCAAGAAGCACTCTTCCTCATAGAAACACACAGAGGGAAAAAAACGAAAAAAAAAAAATCTCAGCACTGTACTTCAAAACTGATGTCTTTTTGCCTTTGAGCCCACAAATACTTTGATGACTCTCACCTTTGATCTAAATTTCTAAAGGATCTAAGCATTATGCCACATTCCAGAGGCATCTTTCACTTCAAGACCTCTGAGGGTTTAAAAGATTTCAAAATGAAGAATTGCACACATTTCTTAAGATATTTCTTCAATTGCTAATTCAAAGAAGAAGGTTTATTTGTAATGTTCATACTCATTAGGGTTTTATCTGCTTTCTGGGGCTCCTTCTCCTTGCACATGGGCACCGTTCAGAGCCTCCCACAATGGTGAAGAGTCCCAGCGGGGAGCTAGACACCCCAAGAAAGCATGTGGCCCCTACAAGTCCACTAGAGCAGAGCTTTTCAAACTTGAATGTACATGTGAACCACCTGAGACCTCGTAAAGCAGGAAGGATCGGATTCAGTAGGTCCGGAATGGAACCCAAGATTCTTCATTTCGTATAAGCTCCCAGGTGATCCAGATACTCCCGGTCCAAGGACAGCACTGCCTGGACTGTACCACCTCCACCTGAGAAGGTTCTTCCAAGGAACAAGCGTTCTTTCAAAGGGGCTTGCAATCTCAAGACTGCTGTTTCTAACGGGAGTTGCTGCTAACTTATCTGCCTCAGATACCCTGGACGTGAACGTTTAGAAAAACTCTTCCAACATCCATCATGTTGTACCAAGGGGCCCCCAATTCAAGACAGTTATTCTGGGGATCTTTTTGTTCCTCCATTTTTGTTTGTTTGTTTTGGCAGAGTTCAGAGTCGTACATGCCAGGTTATTTACACAGAGACAAACCATATTCTTGTGTTATGGATGGTCCTTATTTCTAGTGGACTCTCTGATAAAGAAAACACTGAGGCACATGGAATAATACTCCCTCCCTCTGAGGTTTCAGAGGCAATTGGCTCAGCCCTGGATGTAGGCAAAAGTAGGTTCTTCGCCATGCACAGACAAAGCCATCTGCTGTTGGGGAGAAATCTAATTGATTGGGTACAAAGAAAAATGTCCTTCATGGGGCACTTTCTAGTGTACTCAGTAGGCATCGTCTAGGTAACACCTTGCCTAATTCCCAGCTCATCCTTCCCCAGCACACATGTGCACGCTCATGCATGCCTGTGTCTGCACACACACACATATATATCACATTTTCTAGGTAATTTCCCTGGAATCATTTAGCAAGCTCTGTGATCCCATCTGTCCATACCTTCTATTCCCCATCCCTTCCCAGGGATCCAGGCCAATAACAATCATAACAACCATAATAATAAACACTGCTTAAATCTTTTTATCCTCATGGCCATCCTTTGAGATAGGTACTATTATTATCCTCATTTATGATGAAGAGATGGAAGGCATAGAGAGGATAAGCAATTGGCCAAGGTCACATGCCCAATAAGCCAAGACTCTAACACAGAGAGTCTGGTGCCAGAATCCATGATCTTAGCTACATGCAATTCTTCCATACCCTTTGAATCACTTAAGCAAAGAAAGAGAAAAAAGCCTTATTATCCTCTTCATCTTTTACAGTGGATGGCTCATTAAAACCAGAGCCAAAATAATTAGCAACCAAATAAATTAGTTTCCTTTACAAGAGAATGTTTCCAAACACTCCCCTGAGGTGAGGGAAAATATTTGCATTCTGTCCCTGTTGGTGGGGTGTGCACTGAAGTGCGTTCCTCGAGAACGGGTTATCCTGGTAAGGGAGCGAAGAAGAAGGAAAACAAAACTGTTGTTGCCACAGTACGATATGTTGGTTCTTCTTACACCA
Source organism: Perodicticus potto (assembly GCA_963574655.1). Taxonomy (NCBI): domain Eukaryota; kingdom Metazoa; phylum Chordata; class Mammalia; order Primates; family Lorisidae; genus Perodicticus; species Perodicticus potto. Next base: position 39,942 of record CAUYRH010063753.1, on the reverse strand, counting down.
TTATATTTGGATAACTTCTGTTCTCTCTTTGGTAGTTCAGTTCTTACTGCTGTGGGAAACGCCTTTCATTACACCAACCCCAGTTGGTTCTCATTTGCTGAATAACTGTGGCCAGTATTATTAGAATCTCTCTGCGTGTGGTTTGAATATAAGCATCATATGTTTTTCTTTGTTTCACATATGTTCTTCTAGACTCTTCTGCTTGATCCTAAGCATTTTTGTTTGAACAGTTATTCCTAGAATACCACGTAGTAATTTTGGCCCTTTACATATACTTGAGTAAGGGAGATGAATGACCTTTATTAGACAGACATTTCCACTGTCCTTCCCTAAATCAGGTTAACTTAACTATTGCAGTTAGGGCAGGTGTTAGTGCATCAGTTTAGCTGTTTCAGCAAAGGCGAGGACAGTCTAGATATCTCTACCATGACAAAGCTACCCAGGACATCCCAAAGCCCAGCTAACCACCTCATACCAATTCAATTCATGATGGTCACATGAGTACCCACTGGGTGAGCAATGCAGTCTAGACCACAAGAAATTTAGGAACTGCAGTCTTGAGAAAACAAACTCAGAATTCAGGCTCCATAGATAAAGGTTCAGAAGAGTCACCTTTGCACGTGAAGGGCAGCATTCATTTTTAAAGTATTGATCTCAGACCTGAAGAAACATACCCATTTTGTTTGCTGAAGACTGGTAAGAAAAATTCCAAGACAATATCTACTAAATCTCATCTCTTTTAAGTCAGCAATTCATTCCTGTGTTTCCTGAATTGTATGAAGTCTCAGGTGCCGAAAAGACAAAGGTAATTGTAAGCATATGCATCATAGTCCAGGCTGAAAAGATACTGGGAGAGATCATCGTATGACCCATTTGGGGACACGTTAAGGGGAGTAAGGTCTCACCTTGAGAATCAGAAAATGTTTAGAATATGTTTGGTCAGATTAACCGAATTTCTTGGACAGAGTGACTCATCATGAGATAATATGTTTTGGCTGTACTGAGACTCTATTGCCATTTTCTATGTAACTCTCATCAATAAACTGGGGAAATGTAACTTGAATAATGCAACTGTGGGTAGGGCAAATAGACAAGCTGAAGACGGTTCCAGCTTGTCAGTTGGTCAATATCAACCTGGGAGGCCCACTAAGTAAGGAAAGTACATTAGCAACATATTCTTGGATATGGTGTTGTGTCATTTACCCAAGTGTGAACATCAGAATATGATTTGTTTATTCCTACATACAGAGTGATGAGAGCACATGTTTCCCGTTTCAGCAAAGTCACTTCTCCCCACCACTCATAAGCGCATCCCTGGGGAGATTTTTAAATGGAAAAGGTTTCTCTCAATTGAGAAAAGTAGGTTGTGTGTGATTTAAAATGAAAGCAAGTTGATAGATGAGGCCACCAGCTACTTTCTGCAATGTTTACCCTTTGATTTCCTGGGTTTTGTGAAACACAATACATTCTTTTACAATATTAATATTTATGTCTAACTCCTAATGTTTGTAAACAGACCAGGCTAAAATGTGGGCTGTGTTGCCACCCATATGTCTCTCTGTGACATTGGAACCCCAAGACACTTGGACTGCAAAATAAGAGGCTGTGGTGACCAGAGGAGGGATAGGGGTGGGTGGGAGAGACACAGGAGAGTGGGGAGCAGTGAGAGAGGAGGATGCCTCAAGCTGACTATGCCCCAAACAACTTCAGACTCCAGGGACCTTCAGGTTGAATTGCTCAGGCTCCCTAATAAGAGAGTATCATTTCTCTGATGATGATGAGGTTACTTGCACCCTTCACACCCAAATGTCTGTGTCTCTCCCAACCACCCCTTTCCCTCCTCCCTTCACCACAGCCTCTTGTTTTGCAGACCCTCTAAGTCAGCAGTTCTCAACCTGTGGGTCAAGACCCCTTTGGGGTTTGAATGACCCTTTCACAGGGGTCACCTAAGACCATCCTGCATATCAGATATTTATATTACAATTCATAATGGTAGCAAAATTATAGTTATGAAGTAGCAACAAAAATAATGTTATGGTTGGGGGTCACCACAACATGAGGAACTATATTAAAGGGTCACGGCATTAGGAAGGTTGAGAACCACTGCTCTAAGTGGTCCCACGTCATCTCTCTGGTTCTGATTTTAACTTGCATCCCTCTCCACCTTGGATAACTTTTTTTTTTTATTTATTTATTTGCAGTTTTTGGCCGGGGCTGGGTTTGAACCCGCCACCTCCGGCATATGGGGCCAGCGCCCTACTCCTTTGAGCCACAGGCGCCGCCCCAGATAACTTTTTTAATACTGAGCTCCCTATAGTCTCAAAAGTTCCTACTTTCCATTCAACAGTTGTGGAAAGTTCATTTATAAGGAAGCAATTTGATAATGTTGAAGTGCTATTTAGACATTATTTTTATCTTTGCTATTTTGTTCTGGCACCCATGATAATACCTGACATATAAGTCCCCATTAAATATGTATTGAATTAATAAATAAATAAATAAATAAATGGAATATGTCTCATTTTACATATCAAAGTTAGATCAATCTTCCTAAAGTTCGGTCCTCGAGGGGAAGAAAATGACTTTAATTAAGTGTTCTGGTTAGAACAAGTATTATGTTAGGAATATTTATTATGGAGTATTTGACTTAATCATCAAAACAGCCCTCTAAGGCAGGTAATATTAGCATCATTGTTTTATTTATAAAGAGATTGAGGCATAGTCAAAAGCCCGATAGTGCACATTTAGCAAGTGGCAGAGCTGAGATTGAAATGTCCATACTACACAAAGCAATCTACAGATTTAATGCAATCCACCTTAAAGCACCTCTGTCATACTTTAAAGATCTGGAAAAACTAGTGCTTTGTTTTATATGGAATCAGAAAAAAACTCAAATAGCCAATACATTACTCAGAAATAAAAACAAATCAGGAGGTATCATAGTATCAGACTTCAGACTATACCCTAAATCTATAGTGATCAAAACAGCATGGTACTGGCACAAAAATATTATTGTTATTTTATTTTGATGAGCACCAGTGATATCTACCACATTGGAGATATTGGAAACTCTGTCATCTTTGAGATGAGACTTCCCCAGTTGTTTTCTCTATTCCAAACCACTTTAGAGTAATAAGTGTAAAGTAGAGGATACAAGGGAGGTACAGATGGACTAGGCCTGGGAGAATGGTATATATTACTTCTATTCATATATCATCTGTTTACCTCACTGGTCACTCTCAGCAGTCACATCTGAATACATAAGAAACTGTAAAATTTTGTCTAGCTATGTGCCCTCAAACAAGAAGACAGTATAAATTTTATCTGGCAGCTATCATTCTCTGCACAATTCCTTAAAAACCTTTCAGACACCTCTCATTGCCTCTCTTTCATAGATCTGATAGTCTTTGCTCAGGCATTTTCTTGCCTAATCTCTCAGATTCATTGCATACTTTCAAGGAAGTATTATTCCCGTGTCTCTGAATTTTCTCCTTGTTTGGTTCCTGTGAACTATTTTGGCAGTCCTCCTCTCTCAGAGCCCTGCTCTCTCTTTGCTGTTTGTCTTCTCTCTTTTTCAGAGTTCTTAGTCCCTCTCAGACTTCTAAAAGTAGGAAATCTTTCCATTCTTTTCTTAAACCTATCTTCATCTATCTCTATCCTTTCTGCCTTGGTGATCTCAGTCCTTCATAATGCACTATAACATCTCATTCTAGCCCTACACACAGAGAGCACCAGCCCCACTCATGGGACTGAAATTTATATGTAAATAGGATATTATTATATACAGAAAAAATCCTCTTATGTATCCTCAAAACTATAAACTTCTTTGATTTCTATATTATTTGTTAATATCATTGTTTCATTGATCATACAAGCTAAAAAACTTGAAGACATATTTAATAGCTACCTGTCAATAAGCCCTGTTCAATTAACTAAACAAACAAAATTTGGGAACTCTACCTTCCAAGCCTCTTTAATATCAGTCTCTCCTTCTTGGTTTACTACCATAAACATATTTTAAGCCTCTAATACTTTTTGTTCTAAAGTATTGTTATATCTTCTAATCGGTCTCCTTGCCTCAAAGATTTTCTCATTACTGGCAAACCTTCTGCAGATGCATTGCCTTAATCAGGTTACTTCTCTCCTCAAAGACCCAAAATACAGACAATTTGTAATTAAATAAGAATTAAATAAGAATAATCTTCTTATACCTTGACTTTAACATTTGACTCCAGAGCTATCCCTTGTAGCACTCTAAATCATGGTATGAAACTACTTGAATTCTTCATGTTATAATCATTTCTGAACTTAATTTGGCTCTCCTGTTGGACTACAAGCACTATAATGATGTGGATGTTTTGAAACCCAGCTTCATGCCTTTTTGTTACCTGCAAATATCCTGTAGTTCATTTATTCAACAAATGTTTATTGTGTCCTTACTTTGTGCCAGACATAGTATTATAGTATGAAGTGCTGAGAAAGACAAACATTATCCTGACCTCATGGACCTATAGACAAGAGGAAGTGTTAAGCAAATGAACAAATGCAAAAAGAATATCACTACTCTGATAAGTTTTTGGAAGAAGAAGTTTGTGACACTCTTGGAGAGTCTGAGGAGGGATCTGAACTGGCCTGTTAGCACAAAGTTTCCTGAGGAAGTAGGTTTAAAGCTGACACATGGGAGGAGTTCACCAGTGTGGGCAGATGAGAAACTATTCTATGCAAAGGAACAGTATGGGTAGAGACCTTGCCAGGGGAGGTATGTGGTGCCTTCAAGGAAGTGAAAGAAGACTAGGCTGGCTGAGGGCAGGAAGTGGTTTTAGCGTTTGGTAGGATTCAGACCAGGACAGCCTTATACATGTTAAGAACTGTGGTCTTTATCTTTAGAAAAATGGGAGCCACTTGAAGGGTTTTAAGCAGGGGTGTGACATGGATCAGAATTGAATTTTGTTACCATGATGATGCTGGGGTATAGAAAAAGAATTTGACAGCAAGCGAGCATCGAAGTAGGAGGCCAGTTGGGAGATTATGACAAGGTCTATGAAAAGGATCATCCAAGTAGCCATGAGATAAAAAGAAGCAGCTGATAAAGGCAGATATTTATAAGAAAGGATCAACACAGGATTACTGACTAGTATTGTTTCTAATTTAATGCAAAATTGCCATGAGACACGATTTTAAGTCCCCATCCTTGTTCTCAATTCTCAGAGTAATGTAGCTCTGACAACTGAGTCATCAATTGTAGGTCACCCTTTTAAGCAAATGATGTGATGATACGTAGATTGAATGTGAACATACCTTGCCCATTTTGTTATTAAAAATATTTCATGCTTCTAAATTCAAGAGGATAGAAGGGGAAAAATGCATTATTCTCCCTAAGGATAAAACCAAATCTTATTTAAATAAGAATTTATGACCTTTTCCCCAACTTAAAAGGAGTAACTTTTAAAAATTTGATTTTGGTCAATTAAAAATGTCACTGCTGTTAAGACTCTCAAGTGAGTTTCTCTTTGGGACAAAGAAATTTTGAAGCAAATAAGTGACTTACCGAATGGATGTAGAATGTATTTTACAACTCTTTCTCTTGCCCAATGTCAACACACTGTTGACTTAGGGGGAAGATCAGTACTCATAGGCGTCATAGAGATGCGGCATTGACAATGCCCTTGCTGGGTCTTTGGTGCCTAACGGAGGTTGAAAATAAGAGCACACTACACTTGGAAAGGCAGAGGCAGAGCACTTAAATGCCACTTTTTCAATAGTACCCAAAGGTTTTGGAAATTAACCAGCTCCGAAAATATATTATGTGCTCTCGGAAGGAAAATTAAAACACAAATCAAAATTGTTGAGGGAAACATTAGTGCCCTCCAGCAACTGAGGAACGGTTCATACACTTCGCACTCCAGCCCCTGAAGGCTCAAGGCCAGTAACTCAGAAATGACATTTCAACACTCGACAGCACACAAAGGAAAGGGCGCAGGGTCACTTCCCTCTTGAAGTATCAAAATCTCCTCCCTTCAAGTCCTCTCCCTCTAACGGCTCCCTCCCTCCATGCCCTGCAGAGAGCTTTGGGGATTTCTGCTGGAGCTGTAGAAGCTCACATCCTCCTCCCTTCCCTCTCATGCGTCCTGGTGTGGAGCTTAGCTGAAATGGGCAACTGTGTTACTTACCAGGCTGCCAGCCAAACACTTACTGGGAACCAGTGTGACTGGGGTCAAAGGTGGATTAAGAAAACACAGTCTTCTGTAAATAATTTAAATTCCAAAGTTGACCAGAGAAAAAACAAAGTATAGACTCATTTTTGGAATTCATTCTGCTAAGAGAAAAACACTACTGTGTAATGCACATTATAATGAATCTTCATCAGAGCATAACACCGGTCCATGGAACTTGATTCTCCATCCTTCACAATCACAATTACACATTTTTACCTGGAAGTTTGATATTTATTCATTCATCCATTCAGCTAATGTATATGGAAGCCACACTATGCTGGATTTTGTGAGAAAATCCAAGATTAATAAGTTTAAAACTTTTACTCAAGAGACTCACTAGCATAGAAGCTAAATCTCTTGGCTTCTGAAGGGAAAACCGTCTGAGTTTAAATATCAGCTCTGGTTGTTAATGGGAAGTTTATACAGCTCACTTGCCTGCAAAATGGAGTTGAGAACAATAATGTACATAGATAGGGAGGGCATGAGCGGAGCGGACTGAGAGACACAGGGCTGCACAGAGTCTGTCGGCCTTCAGAGTGACCAGTTCAGTGTGAGCCAAGAATGGTCTGGAAATACGATTTGAGGTCAGACCACGGTACATGGCCTTGATTACCAGGCTAAGGGATGTGAACTTTGTCTAACTGACAGTGGGTGACTCTGAAAGTATTTTTTGCAGGTGTAAGAGGTGGATAAATCTATACCTCAAAAGTATGCAATGTGATAGAGAACTTGAAAGGAAACTAGAAAAAGACATTTAAAGGATGACTTGAAAACTAAAGGCAAAAATAAATGTATAACCTCAATCTAATCATTAAACAACCTCAGACACACCCCAATAAAGGGACATTTGTCAAAATGATCAACATATATTCTTCAAAAGTGTAAGGTCATAAAGACAAGGAAAGATGGAAAAAGTGTCACAGACGGTTGAGAATTAAGGAACAATGACAACTAAATGCAATGTGGGATTCTGGATTGCATCTTGGAACAGAAGTAGGACATTAGTGAGAAAACTGATAACATTCCAATAAAGACTGTAGTTTCATTAAAAATATTATACCAATATTCATTTTAATAAATGTTTCATAGTTAGCTGAGTGATGGGCAGATAAGAATTATCAGTATAGTATTATTTTTGTGACTTTTTCTACATGTCTAAAATGTCAAAACAAAAAGTTAAAAAAAAAAAAAGTCCAGGCAAGAGAAGATGAGGACCTGAACCAGGGTAGTGGCTCTAAAAATTATCTGGGAGAAGAGGAAGCAGAATTGATAGGACTTGGAAATTAACTGGAGTGGTAGGGTGACAGAGAAGCTGAGAGGAATCTGGCCAAAGCCTCAGGGATGCAGCAATTTGTAGAGTTATTAATTCAAGGATGTTTGGGGAAGGAATAGGTTTTAGAGGAGGTACACTGAGTTCTACCTTGCACATGTTGAGTCACAGATGCTGATAGAGTGTCTCAGTAGAGATGTTACACAGCCACGTATGGTGACCTCCAGCACTTTGAGAGGCCTAGACAGGAGGATCACTGCAGGCCGGGAGTTTGAGACCAGCCCCAGCAACATAGACCCTATCTCTACAACCAAATATAAAAATTAGTTGGGTGTGGTGGCACACAACTATATTCCCAGCTACTCAAGAGGCTAAGTCAAAAAGATCTCTTTATGTTGGAAGTTTGATGCTGACATGAGCTATCAGTGCACCACTGGAGTGCAGGCTACATAGCAAAATCCTCTCTAAAAAAATAAGAGGAGGGCGGCACCTGTGGCTCAGTGGGTAGGGGATTGGCCCTATATACTGAGGGTGGCAGGTTCAAATCTGGCTCCGGCCAAACTGCAACTAAAAAAATGGCTGGGTGTTGTGGCAGGCGCCTGTAGTCCCAGCTACTCAGGAGACTGAGGCAAGAAAATCGCCTAAGTCCAGGAGTTGGAGGTTGCTGTGAGCTGTGATGCCACAGTACTCTACCAAGGGCGACAGAGTGAGATACCGTCTCTACAAAAAAAAAAAAAAAAAAAAAAAAGGAGCGGGAGAGAAGTAGAGCTAGATATTGAGAAAGGGAGAGAAAGATTTCACAGAAAACTGGATATAAAGGACAAGAGGAAAGTGGGGGTAGAGTTAGAGGTTTGGAAGTCATCAATACATAGGTGATGGTTGGAGATATGGAAAGAAAAAATGATGAAAAGAGACAGAAATATTCACATTTAGGAAGAATATTAAAAAGAGTGAACCACATTATAAACATTTTTTCTTATTAAGAGAAAACTCATTCTTTAAAAGTATAAGAAATTTGGAGTAAATTGAGGCTCCTGAAGACACCACTTTGCACCACCATATTGCAGGCAATTAGTGATGGGAATTAAATAAAAACAAGGGGAAAAAAAGAAAAGCGGGTCCACTTGTGTGAGATTTCAAATAAATAGAAAAATTTTAAGAACTGTCTTATTGGATCAATTCAGTTTAATATTAGAAATCTCAGAGACCTACAAAAGAATTTAACTTTTTACCATTGGTCTCCAAGGTTAAAGTATCTTCCCAAACAACCTGATTTTCTGTATAATTCCACCATCTATTTAGAAGAGTGGGAAAATGCCAGATAGATGAAAATAGATAGTCTGATTGTCATTTATTTTAGGAAAATCTGCTCAAGAGAAGTATGGTGGTTTTAAATTTTCCCAGAAAAGAATGCCCCCTACACACACAGTTGAAATACATATGCCCAAATTTAAGCCTCGGGAATATTAGGTTCACACTTTGATGAACCTGTTTTGAAGAGAAAATGGCCTTGTGGCCTAAGTTTTTCCAGCTTTCTGTTGGAGCTGGAGTCGGCTGTCCATAGCTCTCCCAATTCAGGGTCCTCCTCCTCCGGCTCTGAGGGTCCTGCTGCACTGCCACAGGCCTTGCCTGCTGGGAGTCAATCAGAGTTCTTCCTTAGATTGTGAAACGGCTACTGATAAGTTTATTCAGACTCTGCGGCAATGAGGCCTCCAGGAGAGAAACTGGAAAGCTGGAAGCATCCATGTTCTCTGCAAGTCTATATTTAAAAATAATAAAGCCAAAATGCAGACTGAAGCTGCTTAATGGCCGGAAGGAGTTCTGGTGTCCTTTGATTACCTGGCTCCAGTTGTTGCTGGAGCTCACGATTTTCACTGCCCTTTTCAACTCTACAAATGAGCACGTTATTGATTCCCCCAGAAAATTTTCTCTGCCCACGGTAGTTAGAGGTAGATTTCTCCAGGTTGCAACTGTAAGAGTCATGATTCATGCTTCTAAGGATTCTGCCTACTTAACAGGACTCCGCTCTCGGTCATCCTTTCTTCTCTTATTTCCAATGAGTCCCTGAGTCCTAGGATAGAATGTGTTGAATTGAAAACTCTTGAAGGCAGGGGCTTTCTCTCTCCCTCCACCCACTGCGGTCCCTCCCCCCTTCCATCTCTCCCTTGCTTTCTCTTTCTGTCCCTCTCTCCCCCAACCTACATCTCTTCCCTTCTCTCACTCCCTTCCTTGCCTGCTATTGAGGCCAAGTAGAGAATCTGGTATCTAATTTAGACCTGAAATTTGGATCATATGAGAGCATCTCTTTATCTCCAACACCACTTGGCACGTGGGGTTTGGGTTTTCAGAAGAAATGCTCTTCTTTTTCAAGACAAATAAATTAATATGATTTGCAGTGCACCAGGAAAAGGAGTTTTGAACCCAACCAAAATTTATTGTGACTCTCTCATCTATCACACACTAACTCCGTGACTTTGAATAAGTTGCTTACTCTTTCTGGACTTCTTGTAAAAGCTAACACCGAACAGCTTCCAATGTACCAGACTTATGCTCAGTATTTCACAGGCTGACTCCAGAAGATAGAGACTATTATCCCCACTTTGTAGATGAAGAGACGAAGGGTACAGGTGAAACTTACTAAATGTAGAATATAAATGTCTGAACACAATAACTAAGAAAATGCCATAAAAGCTATGTTAACCGGTTCAATGAAAATATTTCAAATTGTATATAAAACCAGCGCATTGCGCCCCATGATTGCATTGATGTACACAGCTATGATTTAATAAAATTAAAAAAAGGATTGAATAAAACATGTATTGTTAGTACTGTGTCTGGTGTTCCATGCGGTAGTAATAATTGTGATTTATTCTCAAGAACCAAGTCTATCCTTTTCTGATTTTTTTATATCCAGCTCCAAGGTCTAAGAACCAAACATTGGTTATTTTGAAAAGCAGGGAGACACGCAACAGAATTAGGTTGCTACTTGGGCAGGGTGATTTTATTGTTCTGTTTCATTTTAATGTTAACGCCAAGAAATAAACACTCAAACTAACCCTTCTATATGCAAAAGCCACCCACTAGAGGTGGTTTTTAGACCAAACTAGACCAGCCGGGTGACTGGTAACCTGCCACGCAGTCTGTGGGTAAAGTACTTCAAAAAGAGCCGGAAAAGTGAGGCAGAGGATGAGCACCTGGCTGCTTAGGGAATTTTTCAGGCTTCTCCCTGAGTTATCCCCACACTGCTTCCTGTATTAATTACTCTTCATGCTCTCGCATTTGTCACTTCAGCCCCTGCTCATTTGAGCCCAGAGAATCCATGAGTCATCTTGGAAACAAACATCACCCCACAGCCAACCAATGGAAGAAAAAAGATAAATTGTATATGTTCATGTAATCGGGGGTCTGTCCGTCTCCTGACATTAATTATATGACAAAATTCTTTCCTTATCCACTAGAAAATATTCTTTTTCTGTCCTTCCTTGCTCAGTATGTTTTTCTCAGTCTGGCCCCTAAAATTAGCGAAAATTAAATGCCTTGTTGCCAGCACTGAGTATCAAGAGCTTCCTTTCTCTGCCCAGACCTCAGGGACAAAGCTTGACCTATTGCTTGATTTCCCATACAAAATCAGTCTATTTTTATTTTCCTAAAGAATTAAAAAAGGAAAATGTAATTTTCACAGCATCTGCAGTGAACATTTGCCCACTGTAAGTGTCACATAAGCCCCTTTACATGTCTGTGGCAGCCATAGCAATGGTGCCATAGATTTAGGACAAAAATGCCCCTTATTCTTCCTGCCCTTTAAAAGAATAAAGGGAATGACTTGTTGTGGATATGGGTTTTTTTTAATTAAAATAATTCGTCTCTTTTTCCACATTTCTGTGTTAAATGAACACTGTAATTTGACAATGATATTTTAGGCTAATCTACTGTGGATTCAGACCAACTAGTTAAATAAAAATTAATTGAAGAAACATAAATTACTTTCATACAACACTGCTGCTTTTTCTGCAATTAATTCCAGTGGAAGACTGGAAAGTAAAGTCAGATTTTCCGACCATGACGTTAGCCATAGTGTGCTTTCGTGTGCGTACCTGTGTCTTGCCATCTCACCAGACAATATATTTAGTGTCAGAGGCAGCACAGCAGAACAAAATGCTGTCCTAGGTCGAAGGCATATTTTTTAATTTTTGTGGCACTCAGTTTTTTCACTTGGAAAATTAGGATGATAATGTCTTGCAGATTTGAAGTCAGGATTAGATATCATGAATATAATGTATCTAGAAACATTTGGTATTCAGTGAATGTTAATTTTTTTTTATGGTGGAGGTCCTCAAATTTTTTTGGCATTAGGTTGTTTTTTTTATGGAAGACAATTTTTCCATGGACCTGGAGTGTTAGGGGAAGACTTTGGGATGGTTCAAGTGCATTACACCTCCAGTTCAGATCATCAGGCGTTAGATTCTTATAAGGAGTGAGCAACCTTGATCCTTCCTATGGACAGTCTATAGCAGGGTTTGCTCTCCTATCTAATGCCACCACTGACCCCACAGGAGGCAGAGCTCAGGCAGTGATGTGAGCAGTGGGAAAGGCTGTAAATGCAGATGAAGCTTCTTTGCTCACTGGCCTGCTGCTCACCTCCTGTTATGTGGCCTAGTTCCTAACAGGCCACAGACTGTACCGTCCACAGCCTGTGGGCTGGGGACCACAGTTCTATGGCTTGTGTCTATGTTTGTTAATATCACCTAGATACACACATGCATGCAAACGCACACAAACATGAACTTCTGAAAAACTTACCCAGAGGCTCAAAGGCAAAATTATAGATTCTACCAAACATCAGGAAGTGATTCAAGGTCATTCAAGAGATCCTGCAGTGTCACAGTCTTACACAAACAGCAAACTTCTTAGAAGATAGTGGGGAAATTCATTGGGACTCCAACGACTCAGGCTGATGACTTGAAGAGGCAAAGATTAGCAATAACTTGCCAACTTTATTCTGCTTATCTTCAGTCAGAACGAATAGTACTGTTCATTTTGAGTGACCCCAAAACACTTCTTCACATTTGGATAATGCTTGTGCAGCCATTAAACTGACCGTCTGGGAACAAATTGGCAAACAAACCAGCAACTGGAGCGACCTTTGTCGGTTTCTATCAGTTTCAGCTGGCACTGCCTTTCCATTACTGGGCTTTGAAAGAACACATGACCCAGCTGCAAATAACTAACTGGAAAGTCTCAGCAATTGATAGTACTTCTCAATATCTCATCCAGATTTGCTCCTGGAAGACTACCATAGTGAATGGGATGAGTGTTCAAATCAAAAAGACTTAAATTAGAATCAGAGGTGGAACTCCCATAGACTGAGTAACTTCAGACAAGTTGTACAACCTTCTAACTGCCAGTTTCCTCATCTGGAATATTTTCTAGATGTTCCTTGTAAGAACACAAAAGCCTGTTCTTTCTTACAACTTTCTGTTCATATGTGTAAAGCACCTACCGGAGGGCTTGGCAAGTGACAGTTGATGGCTGTTTACTTCTTACTAAAGCATTATTAACATTTCCATTCACTCCATAACATTGTGTTAGATAACTGCTAAATCTAGAAACTTCTTGATTTAACTAAGAAAAGACATGAAAAGGTGCATGTCCTCAGGAAGGAACACAAACTAGAAACTCATTAATCGAAGTTTATGTTCACACAGCTATTGAAAACTTGGGATTTTTGCATGCGTAAAAACCATATGTCTTTAATAGAGTAAACAAAACATTCAGCAAAATTTTATAGTTACACCTTACTAATAAGAGGACTGCCTGTATATCTCTGCTTACCTGATATTCAAGCACATGTAATAATTTCAAACAAGGTAGGTTGTAAGTTAAACATGGAGTTATTCTGAATATCAGCATTCATGTCTGTAAAATAGGGGTAGTAGTGCATATATAATAGGGTTGTTGTAAACTTTAAATATGATGTCAGTAAAAATGCTTAGTAAAATTTAAAATACCCAAGGACCTCTGTTAGTTGACTACACAATGAACTGAAACAAACTAGTCAACATAAGGAGGTGGGCAGCATTAGAAACTAGGCCTACTATACCGGTATGTGAATGTGGTGCTTGTCCAGTCTATGACAATTAGGTCAACTTAAGGAGCTGGTCAATGGAGGGAAGTGGTCAGCTATGGAGTTTCTACTGTATTTTATAAATTGTGAGCTCTTTTTACTATTACATCAATAACAACGTTCTTGGTAATAGCAGTACCCTCCTCAAAAATTTACTAATTGTCCTTCCAAATTACATTGGTTATTTGTACTGCAAAATTTAAAACACATGATATTTTAAGTAGTTTAAATAAATGAAAACTACAAATATTTCTAAAATGGTAAAATGTTGCAAAATACTGCCCCATACTCCAGAAAACATCCCAGTTTGTAAGTAAAATCATACAACAGAAATAGCTACATTGACTGAAAAAAATATAAGTAGACCAGTAAGTGATAGTGAATCAAATTCTTTTGTCTTACAGTATTTATGTGTGCAATGTGTTGAGCAATCAGTCCTTGTGCAAAGCTCCAGATGCCCAGGGAAATGTGCTAACAAGATTCTCTCTGCTCTGCAGAAGTTAGGTACTCTCACACAACTGTTAGGTTTGTTTCCTTGACCCCAAAGTTTGTCCTCTTTTGGTTCTCGGGTGTAATCTATGTCTAAAATTATAAAAGATTTATTACCTGAGCCCTTTTGCAAATGCACTGAAAGCTCTGGCTCCTCTCTGTATCCATATACACACAATTATGCACATCACTATAGAAGCTGCCCATCCACATAATTGAGGTGAAACACTCCTAATGGAGAAAAAGCAAGCATGTGTGGTTGGGAATTTGGGAAGGGCAAGTGGTGAGTTCCATTTATATCACATTCATCTTTCTGTACTCTGTGACTAGCATGGCAGCCTGACCAGAGTAGGTTCTCAGTAGATGTTTAATCAATAAAATGATAATTGAAAAATAAAGTATAGCTCTCTCTTCACTTCTCCTCTCCTCCTTCTCTTTCCCCTGTCCCCCCGTGTGTCTTCTCTCTCTCTCTCTCTCTCTCTCCCTCTCCCTCTCTCCCCCCCTTAATGCTGCTCTGCAGCTTCCCCACCAATAAAGAACTTTCGTACAAAAAAAAAAAAAAGAAAAAGAAAGTATAAAGAACAGGCGGAGGACACCAGAGGAGCCTTGATTCTCTATTAAACAAAAGAATAACCAAGTCATCCCTTAAAAATGACTCACTCCCTGTAAAATAGGTAACCCAGGAAGCTCTACTGATACTCTTTGGCGCTGCTAGCCTCCTGTAGGGGCCAGGAAGAGTTAACATAATTTCACATAGTGACAGATTTACAGCAAAGAAAGAAATTGTGCCTGGGATGTTGGAGTCTCCAGAGAGCACAACTTCCACTCGTGTGAGCTGAGTAGTGTGTTGATCCTTGACTCATCCACAAGTCACATTCTCGTTTGCTGGGCAATGACATCACAACTGTTATCTGCAAACCCCAGAGGAAGGAACATTCTCTCTTGCCCACCATGTCTGACAGCCCTTGGAATGTGTGAAGAGAGAGGCACTCACTAACACTCACTAACTCACCATCCTCTCTTTTGGATAGGAACATTTTCTGAGACAGTATTTTAACCACATAGGTGGTGACATCCACCTAATTGTTTGTGTCTGTTAATAGCAACAGCTCAGGAATCCAAGTCAGCCTTACCTATTCCCCTGACACTACTGGTATTCCAATGAAGCCCCAAAGCCCCAGAGAAGATGTAGAACAGCCTCTTGTTTATAAATTTCTACTGTGTGTTGTTGTAAACATGAGGAGAAAATACAAGACAAAGATGTCTCTGGAAAGTAGAAGAGAAAGAAAAGTTTCTCCAGAGACTTGCCACCTTGGAAGCTTCTCCTTGTATTCTTTACCTTTCCCCTTATTGCCAACACAGAAGAGCATCATGTACTTTAACTTACCCAGTTCCTTTGGCTACCAGGAATCATCCAAGTAAATGGCTAGTGGATCCAATACAAAGACAAATGTTCTGATTATCTGAGTTGCAGGCATCAGTCCCATGCAATAGAACCACAGTCCTTTCAAGCCCTCACAAATGACAGGAGAAGGATATCCAAAATTCTAGCGGTTATAAGCCACAGGCTGGCACCTTTGGTAATCAAAACATTAGTACCATGAGTAATCTCTCTCTTCTTTGGTTCTTCGTATTTGTTTTTCTTTTCTTAATTTTAGTACTCAAAGTCATTGGCTTTTTTCCTGGGATGAATACCGAGCCACCCAGTGGTATTTAAAACCCAACAGGACTAGAAATGCTCATCCTTTCCTGGCTCTGCGCCCTCCAGTCTCTACCACCACTGTCACTTGCCTAACTTCACAATGGCACCAAGCAAAAAAAGTCAAACAGTTGGATCATTTCTCAGCAAGCATCATTTTCCTTTTTCTTGACGAAGCAACTTAACAGGTGAACATGAAAACTCTGATAGTAAATTCCAAGCAATTCCTTTATTCAGGATTCTATAGAAACATTATGACATTAGGCAGCTGCCTTGAGGAGACGTAGCAAGCTTATTTGTTGTGAGCAGGGGCAGCAGAGAGATTGCTGGAAAGAATAACAAAACCTGTGTGCGCCTCTGACGTCCTAGATTATTTTGACTTTAATAGTCCTCCCCTTCCTCCATATGCTCACACTCACATTCTTGTGTGGATTAAATACCCAATGCCACGAAATTGAATTGCTTCTGATAGCCCAGGTCACAAGGGCTAGAGGGTTAAATTTGTTCTCCTTCATTTGAAAATGAAGCTCTGACTACAAGTTCAATAATTAAGTAATCTAAACTGTATTAGCTATCACATCGCTATTCTAACAATGACCGTTTTGAAGCCTCCTACACTTGAGTATCACCACCAGCCTGCACAGATATGCTGGTGATGACCTTGGCTTGAGACAGTCTCCAGAGCTCACGTCTCAGGGGACTCTGTCTTTGTCGCTGTCCCCTGGACAGAGCACACTGGCTATGCAGCCCTGGCCAGGCTCACTGTCGGCCTACAAAGATAGAAAGGGATTCTGGCAATAAATCTCATCACACGAATACCCAAGCATGTCCCAGCAGATCACTGAAGAGCAAGTCCTGAATTTTAAAGATGTGCTTCTGATTCTGTAATTTCACGGAGCCGATGTTGAAGCCACAGAAAGCTCCTGGGGTGCAAGGAAGAAGGTAAATGAGAAGGTATGCTTCTGGTTATAAAACAGTGCTGACTGCAGCCGAACTGCAGCCGAGCAGCATAAACTTTGAAGGAAAAAAAAAAAAGCTTTAAAAAAACACAGACTTGGGGCGGCGCCTGTGGCTCAAAGGACTAGGGCGCCGGTCCCATATGCCCGAGGTGGTGGGTTCAAACCCAGCCCCCGCCAAAAAAAAAAAAACAAAAACAGACTCCTGGTTTCATATTCACCACATCCAGAAGAAAAAAAAATTAGAAGATACATTATACTATTCAAAGATTATTCAGAGTAAGCAGACCATACAGAAAATTTTATTTTCACACAGCTAGTGATAAACGTTTATTTATTATATTAAACCTATTGTACTGAATGCATACTAGGTGCCAAACAATGTACTAAACATTAAGCATATAAAGGTAAAAATCACAATCTAGACCTCCAGAAGTTTTTTGGTTTGTTTTTTGTTGTTTTTGAGATGGAGTTTTGGTTTGTCACCCGGGCTGGAGAGCACAGTCGAATGTAGCCTCAAACTCCTGGGCTCAGGGGATCCTCCCACCTCGGCCTCCCAGTGTGCTAGTATTACAGGTGTGAGCCACTGCAACCCTCTGGCAATGAAGGCCTCAAGAAATTCAGTTATAATTTGAAAGCCAGTGAATAAATACAAAATGATAATATAAAATTTGTCCAATGTGTCAAAGATTCTAAAACATTACCTCCATCAACTGACTATATAAATTGTACTATATCCATATAGGATGTGTGGAGCTAAATGATTTACGGAAAATCCTTGATAATGAGGATAAATGAATCTACCATACGAGTCAAAGAAAAGTACTAGTTCTGAGCATATGTCTGGTACTATTTTAACATTTTGGCCAAGTCTTTTAATATTTCTGGCTTTCAGCTTTTTCAGCCCTTAAAGTAGTCAAAAGCATTTCTAAAGTTCATCATGGCATTAAAATAATATCATCTATATTAAATGTAGATATTATAAAATATTTTACAACTTAAATTTTTGCCACACATAATTTAATCTTCTTGATTATTCAAAAGGTCAGTTATCTTCAGAATGTTAACAAATGGATATTCCTGGAGGCGAAGGCCTCTTTTCCCCTAACAGAGCTAGGGTTTCTACTCGGAGAGGGAGAATTGATGCAGGACATTTGGCTCCCTGGCCAACTCAGTAGAGCTGGCGGACCTGCCGCCTCCTCCTTGGTGATGTCAGTGCTATGGCAGCCAGCTGAAGAACCAGTGGGCTCGATGACTGGCAAGGAGGGGGACCTCCGACCCCCACTGGAGGCTCCAATAGCCAAAAAGGCCGGACAACTGCCAAGGAGACACCTATGCCTTGGTGTCTCCTTCACTTTTCTCTTGGGACTAAATGTGGAACCCCCATTTCCTATGCCTAGGTCAGTTTCATGTGAATCTCCTGGGCCTCAATTCCATGAATGGACTGTGTCCATTCATTGATGCATTCATTCACTTTGCCCCGGAGGGGACTGTGTTCATTCATTGATACATTCATTCACCTTGCAAAAAATAAATAAATAAATAAATAAATAAATAAATAAATAAATAAAGTCAGCTTTCTATCTAGAGATTTCTTATGGAATAGAAAGAATCAACATATATGCTGCATATCTGCTGAGTGTTTGAAATATTTTGATATTTAATCCTCATAATAACATTTATGGTCTTCCAATCATCACGAGGGGAGTTCACTCATAGACATTGTTGGTGATCTAAGCAAAACCAGTTATCCAGACAGAGTTTGAAAGAAGGTCTAATTAAGAAATATAATTGTTGGAGACTTGTGAACACAAAGATATGCAAATATTCAGAGCCCACTGCCATCATGGGAATTTAGTGCTGGCAGAATGTGTAGATGAAATAGAATCATCTATATTCTAACAAACACTTGTAATCAACTCACATTTTAGTGTAGTTTTAAAATTTCTTATTCAAGTATGTGAACTCTGAGATGGAATGAAAACCTCAGTGACTTGACATAAGGCAAAGGGCAGTTACCATTGAAAGTTTATTAGTAACGTTGGCTGGGTTTCTCGCTAACACTAAGAGGACCCAGGGGACTCAAAATAGATGTCTTCTAATTAAAAGCAAATGCAACTCTTTGACAAACATGATTAGTACAAGTTATACTGGATAGAAGGAAAGATAATCTGAGGTTGTGTGATGGCAAACATCTGGATTTGGGGGAATGGTTGACGGGCTGAGCTGAATTGTCCATGTTTGGACAGCTGGATCATATCATATTTAGGGCAGGGTCTTCTCGCCACCCTTGGCCCTGTTTCCCACCAAACAAAAATAAGTCACTTCTCCAACCCAGTCCCAGGTCATGTTTCTAATCTCCACTGGTACTCACATAATTGGAGCTGGAGGCTGTCACTTCATCAAGCTGATGACCTGTAGCCTGAGGCCACTTGGGTTAAGCAGGAAGCTGAAAGATTCCCAGTAGTAATTTCATCATTCTTGAGACTTCGGCAATAAATATCTCTCTTGGCTTCTGAAAGGGCAAAGTCGTGTCATCTTGCTGCTGTTCTATTTCTTTTTGCTCAGAAAAGGAAAACAAGGTCATCGGATCCAAAGGGTTCATTTTCAACAACTCAAGGTCTCCGTTAAAAGGGACATGTCAGAATATCTGTGTTTTCCCTTAAGCTTTTCTTGATCAGTGATTATTTGTTTGGCTTTCTGCAAGAAAAGGAAGTGAGAATGAAATGAAAGGAGTGATTCTTATTAGTACACGAAAATTATCTTTGTAGCATGTTCGTTATAATGAGAAAATGGAATAGCTAAACTATCTGACAATAGGGGCTAATTAAATAGATCACGGAACATCCACAGCTACACACTCTGGAGAGATTCAAAACTGTGCTCTTACTAGACAGAGAAAGGGGAAAAGTAGAGAGAGGGGAGAGTTTGAAGAGTGAAAGGTGGGCAGAAGAGCTTGGATTTGATCAGGTCTCCGGGAGAGGCTGTCAGTTCCACGGTAAGGACCTGGTGGAATGACAGGGGTGCATGTGTTTATCTGTATGAAGGAAGGTTGGCAGTGTGGCCTCCAGGCAGGAGGTGTTGCAGTAACAGAGGTCTGAGGTGGTAGGGCCTGGGCTGTGGCTGTGTGACGGGGAAGGTGGTGAGGCTGGAAATATGTTGACGTGCTGTTGGTGATGATGACGGACATTATGGAGGGGATGACTAAGGGGACAGCGACAGTTACAATGGTGAGGATGACGGTGGTCTCAGTAATCAGTGGAAGGAGAGGAATAAATGGCCTCTCTGGGTTTTTTTGTTTTGTTTTGTTTTGTTTTGCGGTTTTTGGGTGGGGCTGGGTTTGAACCTGCCACCTCCAGCATGTGGGGCTGGTGCCCCACTCCTTTGAGCCACAGGTGCCGCCAATGTTTTTTGGGTTTTTTTGTTTTTTTGAGACAGAGCCTCATGCTGTCACCTTGGATAGAGTACCATGGCATCACAGCTCACAGCAACCTCCAATTCCTGGGCTCAAGCGAGTCTCCTGCCTCTGCCTCCCAAGTAGCTGGGACTACAGGCACCCGCCACAACGCCTGGCCATTTTTTGGTTGCAGCCGTCATTGTTGTTTGGCGGGTCCGGGCTGGATTCAAACCGGCCAGCTCAGACGTATGTGGCTAGTGCCTTAGCCGCTTGAGCCACAGGCGCCGAGCCCGGCCTCTCTGTTTACTTAGAGAAAGTCAGCATGTTTTGAAAAGCACTTATACACTCTCCCTCACGAGTTTAGATTGCCTCAGTGGCCCTGAACAAACATGCCATCTTTAGCTGTGGCACTGTCACCCTCTCAGCTCTGACACATTTATGTGCTACCTGCACACGTGTTTCCTCCTTTCCATCATTCACTTTTTAGATTCCAGGAATATTTTATTTATTTATTTATTTATCTTAAGTTTCAGATGCGATTTAATTATCAGTACAGGTTCAACAACAGAGATTCTGCTTTCTGTGTTTTGCTCTGAGCTACTGAGAGTGATTTTGTTTGAATGAGAAAACTGAACCCAGCAGTGGACCCTCTCTCAACTCCAACAAAATACGGTGGCGAAGAAGGAACCCACCACCCTTAGGAAATGTAACTGTGGGATGGAGGAATTTTATTTTTTCAATGAACATTTTCATTTCACACCATTACGAGGAAGTTTATTTTTAAAAGGAAACTCAATTTTTATTATTATAAAGGGAAACCAGTGTATCATTTGGCATAAATTGGAAATGCTAGTGAAATTGAAAACCATGAAAAACAAAACTTTGTTATTAAATCCTTATGTGCTAACGGTTCTGACCCTGAGATGTGCTCTTTCTTTGTTAAAAATGAAGATTGAGAACTTTGGAGAAGGGGCGAAGGCCTAATGGTGCTAAACCCAAACTTGCCCTTCACAAAATCTAAGCAATGAGAAGCAAGTTGAAAATGGAATAGCTTTCTCAGTATGTGATAGAATGTCACCCCAAATCCATTCACCTGTGTGTCACCTAAAATCATGTCCCAAAGTTTGGAAACACTGTTCTAGGGAAAGACTGTGTTTCTTCATCTGGGACGTCGGAGGCTCCTGTCTCTTGGGGATGGCAGAGAACAAGAGTGGAGGGAAGAGAGGAACCCAGGAGGGTGGAGACGGAGGCTGCCCTGCCCGTGGCAATGGCCCATGGTTGGTAAATATGCCTCTGCTTAGATTTGAAAAACAAATACATTAGCAAGCAAGAAAGAAAGCATAAATCATCATATAAGGACATCAGGAAACAAACAAAAAAGAACTTTGATATCACACACTTTGCAACTGCCCATGTGAACCCACCAGTCGGCAGAGGCAGACTCCCAGAGGGCTGTCTGGGAGGTGGTGGCGTCACCGTTTGTGCAAAGGCAAGTGCACCGGATTGCTGTGCTATCTAGGGGGGGATAAAAACCTAAAATAACAGCAACAGAAGCTCGACATATGTCTCCCAATTTACATGGCTGATTCTTACACTTTCGGAAATTTCCGTCCTGGCCAGACATGGTGGCTCGGACCTGTGGTCCTAGCACTCTGAGGGGCAAAGCAGATGGATCGCTTGAGCTCAGAAGTTCAAGACCAGCCAGAGCAAGAGTGAGACCCTGTCTTCAGCAAAAATAGAAAAAAGAGGTGGGTGTTGTAGAGGACAACGACAGTCCCAGTTACTTGGGAGGCTGAGGCTAGAGGATCCCTTGAGCCCAAGAGTTTGAGGTTGCTGTGAGCTGTGACACCACAGCACTCTACCCACAGTTATCCAGGCAAACAGAGATTCTGTCTCAAGGAAAAAAAAGATTCTTTTGTTCTCTGAGAAGTTGATGTTTAAAATTAATTTTTCTGTCCTCCCTGACACTCCACAGGTGTTTACATAAATATTCTAATATTTACTATCCTCACGACAGCCCTCAGAGGGGTGAAGCTTCCCCACTCTTACAGAGACCTGAGGCTCAGAGAGATGAATTGAGCATCGCAGCCCGGGAGTGCTCAGCGGAGATTCATCTGGGACAAGGAAGTCTGTGCCTTTGCCCCATCCCTAGTGCTTTTAGGTAAAGTGGCGTGATATTTAGTGAATTCTAAAAGGTTTTCCTCTTTGTTCTCTCCAGGACTCCTATTCTCTGCCTAGCAAGACTGTCAGGTGACAAAGAGCAGCCCTCAGCAAAGATGGTTATGCTGCCCCCAAGTCTGGTCAACCCTCAATCTTAGATAGAAGGTCAGAGAGCAAATGCCCACCTGCTGGCTCCAAAGAATATCCAGAAAACCTGCTGAGCCACCTGACTCCTAGCACTAGTGTTTCCAAGCTCAATATATCCTTTTCTTTAAAAGAAGCTGTTATTTAGGAACTGGAGAATGTCTTTTGGTTTGATGAGTAGGATTAGCATCCTCAAATAACATTTCTCCAGTGCCTGCACGAGCCCGGGAAAACCGCAGTGTTGTTTGGCATACACGCAAATTAGTTAGGGGCTTAAATGTTAATAAGAAGTATCTTAGGAGCAGCTCAAAAGGAACTGCTAAATAAATGTCTGAAGTTGATTCCTAGGAAGTCCGGTGGTATAAAATCAGCACGGGGTCCTGAGCAGCTTCCTGTGTTCCAGAGTAACTTTCACCCGCCCCCGACACTGTTTAAACACTCATGAAGCAAGTGTGATGCCAAAGAATGACTTATTTGCCTTGTGTTCACCCACACGCCTTTGCTAGGAGACTTGCTTCTTGCCCCTGAAGGTGCCTCGCAGCTTGAGGGTGGAGTCAGTGAGTTGATATTTAGGATCATACGGTTGGTCATCAAGTCAATGTTTAGGGGACCGTGTGCCCACGTCTGTTTTCATCAAGTGTCCAGACTTCCCAGTTTTGGTGGATGAGTACTGGCCACAGACAGTTATTCAGGGAGGTGCATAGGAGGGGGTCAAGAGGACAGAGCTGTATTTCTACCTCTGCTCCCTTGCTGCCTCATTTTCCCCTCTGTAAAATGAGAAAATGGCTTAGGGTCTCCCCATTTAACCAATGAACTATCACTAATGTAAAAAGTCTATGATTCTGTTCTCAGGAGCTTGAGTGTTTGTGTAGAAAGTTTATAGAGTGCATGGTTTCTTTGTGTGCACTACCATATGAAGCTGAGATGACAAAGGCTTTGTGACTTATCCGGGCTTCAGTGATGCAAAGAAATGTCATTGCCAAGCCGTCTGTTGCACCGTGGGGTGCAGAGAGTGGCTGTGAGATGGCAGGGCCCTCACAGCCTGGGGAATGACTCCCCAACTGCTTGTCCTCCGTTCCCCAGACAGCCATTTTCCTTTCTTCCTGCAGCCCTTTCTTTCTGTAGTTATCTACGCGGAGATCCTTGAGATCTCTGCCTTCTTCCTCCTCGTCCTGTGCTGACAAAGTTAACTCTAAGTCGCACAGCTCTTCCTTTGCTTTGCCAACTATGCTGAGACCCTCGGGTTCTTGCCCTTCTCACTTCTTGTCACATGTTAATGGAGATGAGCAGAAACCATTAACAAGATGCTTGGTCTTTGTTCAAGTCCTTTACATTTTCCTGTTGTACTGAAAGACCCAGACTGTGTCTTTCGTTTATGCTACGTCCCCATTTTGCCTCTGTTACTTCCCCGACAACCCTCTACAGAATACTGTAAAATAAAGCAGATTTTGTGCTTTGGGGCTGGTGGAGCCATCAGTTCAGTCAGTCAGCCGGGTCCCATCCTTTGTTTCCGTGTCTTCTCTTGTGCTGCACTGTCCTCATTCCCCACCAATCCCACTCTGGGTCGCTCCCCTTCTCTGCGTGGGTTCAGGACAGTGGGGCTCAGAAGTGGGAAGCAGCAAACTGCCTGTCCCTCCCTGCGGGAGCCCCGCTGCACCTTAGACTCGCCTATTTAGTCTCCGCGGCTTTACTCAGGAGCAGCTTCGTGGATTTATAAGTGGGCCTTGGGGACACAGATCCTTTTATAAACTGGTGCTTCCTGTGGTCCATGCTGAGTTTGGAGCTGTGGGAACGTGAGTCGCCGGGTCAGCACATTCCCGTCAGCCTGCAGCCTCCCTCCACTGTTAAACCCAACACCAGGGGTTAGCTCAGTTACAAAGAAGAAGTCATTAGAATTATGTCTGTTTAAAAGACACTAAGAAGAAAAAAAACCAGAGAAGGCTGCCTTAAACAAGATGAAAGTTTCTCTCTTTTTCAGGTGCCTGTGGACAGTCCGGTGCAGAAGGGTCAGCACGGAAGGCTGGAGACTGCTGTCCTTAGAGGGAGTCCTCACTCACGGGGTCAGCCTTGCCTGGCGTCTGGAGTTCTCAGAGTGGCCCTGCTCACCCTGGCAGTCTTTGTCACAAAACGCACTATCTTCTAATAGTGGGGGATTTTTTTATTTTTATTTTTTGCAATTTTTGGCCAGGGCTGGGATTGAACGCACCACCTCCAGCATAATGGGGCCGGCGCCCTACTCCCTTGAGCCACAGGCACCGCTGGGATAGTTTTTTTTTTAATGAGATGGAGGATCTAATTCTGCTAAACGTGCTGCCTAGACTATGTCTGTGCTCCTTGTGACAGTCTGGAATTCTGGCAGAGGGTAGGCACCGGCGCCAAATGCGACCAGCTCTCACGTGGGCTTCCCTGTCAGGAGCACCACTGCAGGCCGCCACGTGTCCACTGCTGGGGAAAAGTGGGCTCCTCGTGGGCGGGGATGGCGTGAGAGTCCTGCTGAGGGGCTCCTCCAGACTCCGCCTGTGCCTTTTGCCCTCAATCTGGCCACTTCTCCTTATCACACACTGCCGTGAATCTTAGCTGTGAGCACACATTGTGCTAGCCCTGTGAGTCCACCGAGCAAAACTGAATTCGAGGGTGCTCTTGGGAGCCCAAAACAGTTCAACACCCGTCAGCATTCCCTCCGCAGTCAGGGAGCTCTGGCTCTCACTTGGTCGGATGCCTTCAAATGCATCTGGACCTGAGTCCACGTTGGCTTTCTGACCCCTGTGTCCCAACTACAAATGGAGGCAGGGAAGAGCGAGAGCAGCCTTGGGCTTCTTCCCCCACCACCATTTAAGAACCATTCCTAACTGTTACCCAAACCAATGACATCCCATTGGCCAGAATTTGGTCAGCTGGTCATACCTAGCTGCAAGGGAGGCGAGGAAATGTCTATATTCTGAGCAATCCTGTGTCTGCCCAATATCCTGGGGTTCTCCACCGAGAGAGGAGGAAATGGATATTAGGGAAGAACTAACAATGGTCTTCCAGAGCAGGCAAGAAAATATTATAGTTGAGGATTATTATGTTTTAATTAAATCAAGTTAAAGATCTTTATATCACTAACTGAAATTAGTTTCAGGATGGATCATCTAAACAGTGAAAAAGAAGCAGGCTTCTTGCCTATAAAAAGATTTATTCTAGGACCAGTGAAGAGCTGCCAAACCTCTCGCAAGCTGCTAGAAGATTTACATATGGAAGGAATTAAAAATTCCTGGACATTGATTTTTACCACTTTCCTAACTCTCTCACCTCATTCTCTAAATATTTCTAAAAATAAAGTATTTTGACTGGAAATCTTTGGACCAAATGGAAAAATCAAGCTGTAGATACTTGGTTCTCCGTACATTTCATAAAACACTATGTAGGAGTGAACCAGGGCAACATGGGATAGTTCCTGTCCTGAAGGAATGTCCAACTCAATCCAAGACAAAATTGAATATTGTAATATATTTTTATGTAAATGTAGTAGTACCAACTGGGCCCAGATGCATGCATTATTAACCTGAGGATTCATGGATGGGCTTTAAGGAATTGTCTAGATATCCTTGAAACAGCATGTAAAATTCTATGCAAACACAAATTTTTCTGTTGACTTCATCAGTTGATGAAAGGACTCTGTGGCCCCCCAAAGTTTATGAATGTTTGCACTTGTACTTTAACTTCTAATTGCCCAGAGATGATATATAACCTGTGGTCCATACCTGCTGACTTCCCAGTGTCCTAGTAACTGGTGGATAAAGGAAAATTTGCCAGCCAGTGGGGGCCAGAGGGAAAGTCTGGACAAAGCAAAATAGCAGACCTTCTAGAATCAGAAAAGGCGGGGTCAATTGTAGAGTAGCTCTACCAAACCGCATGTTTTCTTAGAACGAGTCATTCCTAAATGACATGTGTGACTTGGACTTCAGGTGTCTCACAGTATCCCAAGTCAGCAGTTTGTCCCAATCAGCGACATCCATTTTCCATATAAACCCATTGCTCCATTGCATAGCCCTCCTGCAACAGTCTCAGATCAGCAGGGTGACTTCAGTTGTGTCCTGGTGAGGGCCATCTATGATAAGGACAAC
This sequence comes from Perodicticus potto, assembly GCA_963574655.1. NCBI lineage: Eukaryota > Metazoa > Chordata > Mammalia > Primates > Lorisidae > Perodicticus > Perodicticus potto. The sequence continues at coordinate 13,382 of CAUYRH010063753.1, read as the reverse complement.
TCGAGCAAAATTCAGCAGCCCAAAGTAGTACATCACATCTACTCGGGTCTCTTTCAGTAGCCAAGGTCAATGAAATGTAACAAATAATGAAATCAGTGTTCAGGAACATGAGCAATGAAATTGCTCACTTTTGTTTGGCACGGTCCCTTAATTTGATTAGAAGGTTTCAGGGCACATGTGACAACATGAGCAATTCTGCTCAGCCGTGGGGAAGCAGATTTATTCTCTGGAGAGTAACAGTCAGGGTGCAGAGTGGTTACGGATTCCTCCCACTGTATGTCTGCGTGTGCAGAATGCAGTCTGCCTCTGAGGGCTGCAGCAGACGCAGAGTTTTAACGTGGCAAAGACATCCAAGGTCACACTACTTAGGAATTAAGCCTCATAATGCCAGAAGGCTTTTGTCAAAAGGGGCTTTAGGTAGCAACTCATCACAATTTGTAGTTTTCATATATCTAGAATGGGACAGCATCCTAGGAAATTTTGAGTAGTATTTTTGCATTACAGAAATTATCTTAGTTACGGAATAATTTAGGAGACAAAAAAGCTAGAGTGGCTCAAATAAAATAGAAGTTTCTCTCACTAACTTCCCAGAAGTAGGTGGGAGGTCCAAACCCGACTCCATCAAATTGTCCAGGGACCAAGGTTCTTTGTACCATTGCTCCAGAGAAGACATCAGAAGAACACAGAAAGGGGACGGGAGGAAAGTGGAGTCTAGGGGGTACCCTTTTAAGGAGGTGATGCCCACCTCTGCTCACATTCTGCTGGGAGCACGGCATCACGAGGTCACACCTTGCTGCAAAGCAAGCTCTGGGGTGGAAGTCATAGCCAAGTGCTCTGCTGAAACTGTTGGGGTGGGAGGCAGTCACCGCTATTACCAGTAGGAAGAAGAGGAGGATTCTGGGAGCAATGGGCAGTCTCTGCCACAGTTTGGGTTCTTGTTCATAGATTAGCCAGAGACAGCAGGGTATAGTAGAAAGACCACAGGCTTTGAGTGAAGCAGACGCCCCTTGTTTGTGTCTCTCACTCGGTATCCGTGCGATTTTGAACTTGTTATCTATTTCAATGAATTTCCTATTTTATAGTCTTTACCTACAAAACAGGAGTAATAATTCCATAGTTCTATGAGATTAAGCAATGACACATTCACAGGGCCTGCTACATAGGAAGAAAGGTGTGTGTCTATCCTATATCTAGTATATATTTTTAAATGACTGTACCAGCTTACTCAAGAAAGAAGATACAGAAAAGATAAATGCTCAAGATTGCATTGACCTTGAAAACTGAAATGAGAAATGAGATAAAAAAATAATTTGTCAAAGTTCCATTGAATCTGTGTCCTTCACTAGAGGCACACTCATTCTGAGAAGGAAAACACAAAATGCTTCCCTCTGTCAATGAGCCCATGAACTTGCACTCCACCCTGCTGTGCAAAGATGGATTGAGAGCACCTTGGTCAAGATCACACTTAAAACTGTGGGCAAAGTTTCACCAGGAATATTCAGAGTTTGAAGTAATGATTTCTTTTTTCTCTGTGATACGCTTTCTGTTCCCTGATTTCCGGTACCCTCCTCCTTCAAGGTCAGGCTCTTAAGGTGAGGACTCCTCCTCCAAGCCTTCCCTCCTCCCACGCAGGCAGGATGAATTGCTCCTCCCAAGCTGTGGCTTCTGCCCCCTCACAAGCCCTTCTGCCTTATGTGGCTTCCATGTCCATGTCCTCTGGAAGACTTGAGCAACATGAGGGCAGAGACCACCTGTTGGGGGCGTAGTCATTGTCATTTCCTTCCCCGTGGCCCCAGCACAAAACCTCACACATTGCACATGCCAGATGATCAGGTTGCTCAAGGAACAAACAAAGAAATTCCTCCTTGGCCACTCCAGCTCAATGCCCCAACGACTCTATCTTCTGAATAAAAAATTAAGCCTTGTTATCTGTTAACGGAACATATTGAGGATAAGAAGCAGATTGTTTTAAATCCTAATTGTTCTGGGGAAATCAGAACATTTGGTTACTTTCAAAGTTCATGCATCTTTCAGAGAGTTAATACAGCTCTAAGTTTGGTTTATCTCAAGTAAGTCACTTAACCTTTATACCTTCTCATTCTTCCTTAGCCCAATGAAGATAATGTTAAATAATGCTTGGCCTGGTTGCTACACAGGGTCACCAATGCAAAGAACAAATGAAATCATGAAGTGGGTGAAAGCTCTTTGGGAAACTTTAAACTACTGTAGGATCTGAGGTCATAGATACAGACGTGGCTTTCCATTTTATGGAACATAAAAGTTAAGCTTCTGGTTTGGACCTCCTGGCCCCTTAGCGACATAATCATTCATGGCCCAGGCCAGTGTTTTTTCTTGTTTTGGAGCAGTAACTTCTCATCTCTTGTAGCTGAGAAGTTCCAAGACTTGGAGGTTACTTAATATACAATTCTGAGCTAATCCAATGAATCAAAGAATTAGACGATCTGATTGGACCTCTCATTTCCCCCCATACAGATAAGGCCTGCTATTTCTTTTTCTTTTTTTGTTCCCTTCCTTTCCCTTCCCTTCCCGTCCCTTCCTTTCCCTTCTTTTTTCCCACTTTGGTCTCTCTTTATTACCCAGACTAGATTTCCATGGCATCAGCCTTGCTCATGGCAATCTCAAACTCCTAGGCTCAAGCAATCTTTTTGCCTCAGCCTCCAGAGTAACTGGAACTACAGGGACCCACCACAACACCTGACTAGTTTTTCTACTTTTAATAGAGATGGGGTCTCACTCTTGTTCAGGCTGGTCTCAACTCCTCAGCTCAAGGAATCCACCCTCCTAAGCCTCCTAGACTGCTGGGATTACAGGCATGAGCCACTGTACCTGCCTTATTTCCTTTTTCTATCAGGGATGGACACTGTCACTTTCTGCCCTGCAATGTACAATCATCTACCATCTTGAAAGGACATTTTTCAAAAACAAAGTTTAACTAACGTGATGGAGGAAGACTGCCGCCCTCACTGGGAAGATGTTAGGTGTCCATAGACTGGAGCAGACTATAAGTGTGAACTTTAACAGGGGGAGCATCAATTTAAGATTAGATTGAGTTTCCTTGGACTACACTCTACAAACATTACAAAGACAGTTTAACTAAGGATTGATTATATGGTTTTAGAATTATGCCAAACAAGAAGAAGGAAAGAACAAAATCCTACAGGAAACAGGCCACGGCCTGGAAGATCAAAGGCTTTGTCCCCCGAGGAATACTTGCATTATTCATATAGTCCTTTTTAAAAAACCAAAAGGGTCCAGAGAAAGCCCAGTAGTTAAGTGATCTCTGAGTAAGGGAGGTCTCCTCTTATCTAAGCAACACAGGACACAAAAGAGTAATTCAGCAGGAGAAGTGGGATCGCTCCTGTTGGGGGGAGGAAGGGCGGGGAGGCCCCAAAGCTACCGAAGCTCAGGGATGTGATGCATTTTAATATTTGCACATTTTTAGTGCAGGATTCTAGACCTCAGCACTCTTGACGTTTTAGGCCAGATCATGCTTATAATGCCCTATGCGTTGTAAACATCCCTGGCTTCTACCCACCAGATGCGGCATCTCCCAAGATGTGATGATGAAGATGTCTCTAACGTCGCTCAGTGTCCCCGGGAGCAAAATTTTCTCTATTGAGAAGGACTGACTTGAAAAGAACGTAGTTTTGGCACTGGCTGGGTGTAGGGGTCTCCAGCTGTCAGTGTGGTGTGGTGGTTGACAGTCATTCAGGCCTCTTACATCTTGGTTGACGTACCCCCTAGCTTTTCTATTAGGTTGCTGAGAAAGGGCTGTTACAATTCCCTAATGATGTGGGATGGTCTGATTCCCAGTTCTGTCAATTTTTGCTTCATGGATTTTTTAACTTTTTAAAACAACCTTGTTGAGGTATAATTTATAATTTACAGCAGGTCCAGCTCCTTACGTTGACCACCTCCATATGCTGACCAGTTTGTTACAGTCCCTGGGTGGTCAGCTTACAGAGTAATTATAAAGTACCCTAAAGTGGTAGAAATATTAGATAATAGACATATTAGGGTTTTAGCAGTACCCCATTTCCCTGGACTGTCCCCACTAGTTATAAGTAGCAGCTTCCAGCTGTGACAACCCCCAAACTTCTAGACATTGCCAGATGTCCCTTTGGGAACAAAATGCAACCCCTCCCCCATTTAAAAGCCTTTTCTGGCACCTATGACTCCTGGGAGGTGTGGGTTCAGCCCTCCAGCTCCTCATGTCCACACTCAGGTTATAGAGAAGTTCACAATCTGCCTCGAGAATGTTATGCTCCCCTTTTGCTTTGCTTAGACCCAAATAAAGTAGGAAAAGCTAGTGCAGCAGGTACAGACCTGGGAGGAGGCAGGACTGTTCTGGAAGGAATTACAGGCATGGCAGAGGATGGGGGACAGAGGTCCACCTGGTGATCCTCAGAGAAGCACCTGGGCAGGTATCGGCTCGGGCAGGAAGGATGCAGTCTGCACCACTGGCCAGGGTGAGCCACATTCAGGAGCCCAGAGGGTGAGAGAACCAGCCCCAGCGGCAGTAACGAGCAACAGCCACTGAGACCCCCTTCTGGCCCAGGAGCCGGCGCTGGCAAGGTGTCCCCTGGCCCCCATCTTCTGTGCTACTCCCAGGCTACGCTTTCTAATCACGTCTTTACTCGCAAAGTGTTTTCTGTGCTGGTGCTCTGCTTAGGATGCTCCGGGCTACAAAATTACAGAAAACTCAATTTAAAATGAGTTCTGCGTGATCAATGCCGGCATTTATTATTCAGATCACCAAAAGTCCAGAGGTAAATAGCTTCAGGCTAAGATAATTCAGTAGCTTCACTGAATGTCACTGGACATGCAGGCTGTCCTCTCCTTCTGGTCTGCCTTCCTGGTGGGCTGGCTCATCCTTGGCTAATGCTCTTAAGGCTCTAGAAATTCTGCCAGAGCTCCCAACATCACACACAGAGACTACATCTGGCAGCGGCAGCAGCAGGAGTCGATTCCTGTATGTCTCTGGCAAAAGGAGGCAGATCCCTTTAACTGGCCTCCCTGGCCTAGAGATGGATCTCAGCGACATTGAGCCACAGGTTTCCAAACAAAATTAGGATCTATCAGCAAGGAAGAAGTGGAGAACAATTATTGGGTACTGATCTACCTATATGATATAATTTAATTTAAGTTTCACATACTTCTGTGAGGGAGGTACAATTATTAACTTCATTTTATAGATGAAAAATGCTGGTGAAGTTGCCTGCCTCACCCAAGCTCATTCTAGAGGCCAGTGATGGGGTTAAGGCCAAAGGGGTGGTGTGACTTTGGACTCTATTTTTCTTTAAAGTCCTCCTAAGTTATACTGATTCCCCGAGCACCACCTGCCACATGATTTGTGCTGAACTGGGCTATGCCCTGTCCCATTCATTAGTTTCTAGGAATAAATCACACTTTTCAATGTCCAATCTGAAAAAGTTTTAACAAGGTTTTTTTAAAAATATATATCATAAAAGCTTGTAAAAGAGTTTTTCCCTTTTTTCTTTCTTTCTTCCGTCTCTCCCTACAACTCTCCAAACTTACTCTCCCTTGAACACTCTTTCATTGAGCACCTAATTCCACAAACAGGTACTTTATGAGGATATCATTTTTTCTTGTCTTCAATCCCAGCCAGAAATCTGTGGAAATAACTCCTAGACAACCCAAGACATGAATGCCACTTCTCCAAGGTACAAACACGTTGGTCATGATGTATTAAAAGGAGTTTAATTGAGAAAAAAGAAAACTCATTATACATATATTCTGCAGCCAGCCACAGGAATTTAAAGTTCTGCTGCTCCTGACATTATTTATTTATTTAAAACAGAGCTTTGGTTTCTACATCTTTTTTTTTTTTTTTTTTTGAAGGAAAGCAGACCAATTTACCAAAGCAGATTTCACAAAAACAATTCAAAAACAATTTGACAAAAACAATTGAGTTTACTTGTGTCTTTTGAATGCTTACAGAGCATATGCAACTCCACTTCTTAATACAAGGCAGCTCGGGGCTAATCACTACCACTAGGCCTGGTCTCTCCACTCTGCAGGCAGAGATAGTAACACCTGGCTCCATTGGTCAGTAATGCCCGGCTCCGTGGGCAGGATCAGTGATGCCCGGTTCAGTGGGCAGGGACAGTGATGCCGGGTTCAGTGGGCAGGGGCAGTGATGCCTGGTTCAGTAGGCAGGGACAGTGATTTCCAGCTCTGTGGGCAGGGACAGTGATGTCCGGCTCCATAGGCAGGGACAGGGATTTCCAGCTTTATGGTCAAGGACAGTGATGCCCGGCTCCACGGGCAGGGACAGTGATGTCTGGCTCCACGGGCAGGGACAATGATTTCCAGCTCTGTGGTCAGGGACAGTGATGCCCGGCTCTGTGGTCAGGGACAGTGATGCCCGGCTCCGTGGGCAGGGACAGTGACACCCAGCTCTGTGGTCAGGGACAGTGATGCCCGGCTCCGGGGGCAGTGGTCACGGTCAGCGCGGGAGGAGAGGTTGCATGCTGGGTGTGCAGCACCGCCTGGCCCGTGTAGAAACTCAGTTTACCTCAGTTCTTGCCACTGTCCTGCTCGGTAATAAGTTCCCCATCAGGGATTTCCTGCTCTAGCGTGTCCCCCGTGCCCCTGCTCCATGTATGTCGCCATACCTCCTCCGTCCCCAGAGCACGGGAACTCGCTGCTCCCGAGGGGGAGCACCGCCCCACCTCCACCCCCAGGCTCCTTCTCGGTGACTCCCCTTCTTGAGAAAGCCTCCCTGACTCCCTAGAGCAAGTCGAGGCCCCTGTCGGATCCTGTCTAGACACCACGCGTCTCTCCTTCACAGAACTTAGCACGTTTGTGACCAAAATACTGGTGTGATTAATGTCTGTGTGATGCTGACAGCTGGGTGGGGAAAGGTACTGAAAAGTAAAACAGCTATTGGATCAAATCACACGAGACCAAAGGTAAAAACCTACAGAGAAGCTTCCTTCGCCCCCCGGGAGAAGCTGGTTGGACTGGAAGCGATGTGGGCTCAGCTAGGGAGGGAGGCCGTTCTCCTCGGGGCTGGCTGAGGGCAGCTGGTTCTACAGCCAAGTCTCTCTTACTGGGCTGCCAAGGACGCACAGCTGGTTACTGGGACTCTCCGGGCTGGGTCCTGTGATCAGGACGGCAGAGGCTTGTGGGCTAAGCGAATTTCGTGTGAGTTTGTAACTGGATAGCTGCAAGGAAGCGAAGAGCCTGTGGCACTTCTCCCTTATCTGAGTCACGTCTGCCTGTAACACAGGCTCACAGAATGTTCCTTGCAGATCTAAGGTGAGTTACGTGGCCCACCTTACAGGGACCATGTCTGTCTTGCTTGCAGGGTGTCAGCAGCAGATACACTCATAGAAATATCGATTAAATGAAGGACTCCAGCTAGAGCCTTGTCAATCCTGTTATCAAGACGTAAGCTTTAGCTTCAAACACCTTGTTTTACTGTAAAACGACCTTGGACCAGGGAAGAGGACCTCATGCTTCCAAGTGCCCTACTCTGCCTCTAGGCAAGGACTCTGCTGGCCAAGAGAAGGTGGCTGGGGAAGCTGTGCTCTCTAGAGCGGGCTAAGCGGCAGTGTGTTTTCACCCCTAGATCACACAGCAACCAGCTGTTTGGGTGGGGCTGGGAGTGAGGCTGGGAAAAAGGGGGACCAGGCTACAGCCTGAGCAGGGAACTGATCTTCTTGGCTGCCACCTTGGGGCCGAACTGTCTGAGGAATGAATTCTGAATTCAACCTGGCCTTCTAGGTCGTAATAGAAATGTATGCTTCAAGGTCAGAGGATATGACGCTTGTTAGTCCCTGGTTATGAATATTCGTAGTGCAACTGTTCCCTCCCTCAATAACAATAAAGCTGTTATTAATCTCAGTTTCCATTGTACAGACAACAAAAAACAAACCAAAGAGATGTGAACATTTGGGTCTGGTTTATAAGAATAAAAACGTGGCTCAGTGCCTGTGGCTCAACGGGCTAAGGCACCAGCCACGTACACCTGAGCTGGCGGGTTCGAATCCAGCCTGGGCCCGCCAAACAACAATGATGGCTGCAACCAAAAAAAAAAAAAAATGGCCAGGCGTTATGGCGGGCGCCCATAGTCCCAGCTACTTTGGAGGCGCAGGCAAGAGACTCGCCTGAGCCTAGGAATTGGAGGTTGCTGTGAGCTATGATGCCACTCTATCCAGGGTGACAGCTTGAGGCTCTGTCTCAAAAAAAAAAAGAATAAAAACATGACATTTTGTTTAGTCTTTTCATGAAGAAACATTAGAACACGATTACACTATTACCAATCAAAATGCTTGGTGATTTCATATCTTCTCAGACAGTGGTTCTCAATCTTCCTAATGCTGCGACCCTTTAATACAGTTCCTCATGTTGTGGTGACCCCCAACCATAAAATTATTTTCATTGCTACCTCATAACTGTAATCTTGCCTCTGTTATGAATCGTAATGTAAATATCTGATATGCAGGATGGTCTTAGGTGACCCCTGTGAAAGAGTTGTTTGACCCCCAAAGGGGTCACAACCCACAGGTTGAGAACCACTGCTCTAAGAGATCCTCAGGGTTACAGTATTATATATATCTTTTTTTTTTTTTGCAGTTTTTGGCCGGGGCTGGGTTTGAACCCACCACCTCCGGCATATGGGGCCGGCGCCCGACTCCTTTGCACCACAGGCACCGCCCAGTATTATAAATATCTTAAAAGCAAGAATTGCTGTAGCAGTGAGGATTCATATTCTATACAAAATTGTCTTGTATCAGGTGACTTGTATAGATTTCAGAGAAAATAGTTTCAATAATGTAAATCCAGACAAGTGATTGCCTATATTCCTTCATTCATTTCCTTTCCCAATATCTGGCTTACTTTTAATCATTGAATATATTAAAACTTACCTATAAATTAAGATTTATGATCTTTTATAGTTTCCTTTGTTCAAATTTAAATCTATACCCATGAAATGGAAGCTGAAGATTTCAAATGCAATCAAACCACTCTCTCTCTCTCTCTCTCTCTCATATATATATATATATATATATATATATATTTTTTTTTTTTTTTGAGACAGAGCCTCAAGCTGTCGCCCTGGATAGAGTGCTGTGCCCTCCAATTCCTGGGCTCAAGTGAGTCTCTTGCCTCTGCCTCCCAAGTAGCTGGGACTACAGGAGCCCACCACGACACCTGGCCATTTTTTTTTTTTTTTTTTTTTTTTTTTGGTTGCAGCTGTCATTGTTGTTTGGCGGGCCCAGGCTGGATTCGAACCCGCCAGCTCAGGTGTACGTGGCTGGCACCTTAGCCCATTGAGCCACAGGCGCCCAGTCACCCTCTATATTTTTATTTCATTAGCATTCTTATCACTTCTCCCAACCTAAAAATCACAAAAATCTCAGTCCAACTGAGACATAATAAGGGACATCATTTTCAATTCCCTACACACTTTCAAAGCAAACCTTAAATGCAGAAAAACCAAAGAGATACCACACCCCTCAAAAATGAATATATATTTTGTTAAATGTATAATTATTCAATAGTATTTTTTCTTCAGATGGCCTTAAACTAATTCAACTGCCTATTTAAAAGTTTGATTAAAGTAGAAAATCAGACTAAAACCAAGAAGGAATACATTTTCTTTGGCTCAAAATTAGTAAGGTGTAATTGATGTATTTTTGCTCCTCCATTTTTTAAAACAATTGCTTTTGCTCATTAAAAGCCACTGGATTCAGACTTGACAATTTTGTCTGGTGGGGAGAAAATTACACCTATTAAAAAAATCAGTTTCAATTAATATAGCCAAAAAGAGTTAGTGAACTAAAACAATGCCCTCCAGCCCACAATATCCCTATCATTCATTAAGGGAGTAGCTTTATAATATGGAGGAGTTTAAGAACTTCTTCACGGGAAGACAGGAGCAAACCACGTGTATGCGTGTACACAATCACCTGTGTATTCTGGGGACCACGTGCATCCTGAGAAAGGGAGGTATAAAGTGCCTGCACCTTAGAACTAATGACATTCGTATATTGTACAGATATAATCTTTGATTACGTAATAAATACATTAAAATGATACAACAACAAAAGAGATTTGTTGTATGAAACTCGTTCCATTCTTACAGTGTGAAGGCAATCCCACCAGCTGTAATTTCTTAACAAGGATTTAGAATTTCTGCAGGAGGCATAAAAACGGGCTGCGTTTGCTCTCATTCAGTCGGCTCTGACAGGTACTCAGTTTCTTTGGCTTTAACATTCACTGCCAAATGCAGATCTCAGTTCCTTTTCACATTGCCTGTGCTTTCCAGGGAAGGTTTATTTGGAAAGAATAGGTGAAGTTAAAAGCACCTGGTGAGCTTTGAGCTGAAGGGGACCAATCACAAGGAACTGAGCGCCCCTCTGTTCCAAACCGTAGCTTCCAACAGAAAGGGGCACACGAGAGGGAACAGTCTGTGAGTGTTATCCCAAAACTGGACTAGGGCCGTTTCTACTCTTCCAACATTTTTCTTTTTTAAAAAATCATTTGGCCTGGCACGGTGACTCATGCGTACAATCTTACCACGCTGAGAGGCCGAGATGGGTGGACTGGTGGGCTCAGGAGTTTGAGACCAGCCTGAACAAAGAGTGAGACCCCCATCTCCACTAAAAATAGAAAAAACTAGCTGGGCATCACGTTGGACACCTGTAGTCCCAGGTACTCAGGAGGCTGAGGCAAGAGGATCACTGGAGCCCAGGAGTTGGAGGTTGCTGTGAGCTATGACACCAGAGTACTCTACCCAGGGCAACAAAGTGAGACTCTGTCTCAAAAAACAAAATTATTTAATCTATTTTAATTATTTTATATTCCGTATAAATCTTCCACCTCCTCCCCCTTATGACTGTAGGTTTGCGTGCAAGTTATGCTGGCTCCATAGAATAACAGGAGAGTGCGTGAAATTGGTATTATTTCTGCCTTAAGTATTTGATAGAAATACACCAGAGAAGCCACGTAGGCTTGGAATTTTCCTTGGTGGAAAGTTTTAACTATGAATTCCATTCACTGTTTTATATAAAACTATTGTGGTTATCTATTTCCCCTTGCATAAGTTTTGGCAATTTGCGCCTTTCAAAGAATCAGTCCGTTTTATCTAAGGTGTTAAACTGTAGGCACAGAATTGTTTATGGAACTCTTTTATCATATTTTTAATGTCTGTAGAGTCTATTGCCACATTTGCTCATTTGTTCCTGATCTTGGCAATTCATTCTCCTCTGTCCCTCCCCCACCCCACCCTGGTCCGGAATCTTGTCAAAGAATGCCCTGTCGTTCTGATGATTTTCTCTACCGTTTTTCTGTTTTTTATTTCATCGATTTCTGCTCTTTATTGTTTCCTTCTGTGTGCTTTGGGTTTAATTCACTCTTCTTTTTCTAGCTTCTTAAGATATAATATTTTGATTGAGACCTTTCCTCTTTTCTAACATGAGTGGTTAATGCTCATGGTTGACCTTGGAGGCAACAATCGCCATTGTTATTTACCTCACTTTGTCACTATCAGTATTCAGCCCAAAGGCTACAAGAGAAGTAAATTTTTCTATATGCACTGCCTTAATTGCATCCCACAAATTTTGATATGTTCAAAATGTTTTAAATTTTTCTTGGATAATTTCTCTTTGTCTATTTTTAGGTTATTTAATCCTCTGGTGTCTCCATTCTGCTACTGAATGCTTCCAGGGGACTTTTTTGTTTCAGTTATTATAAGATTTGAGCTCTACAATATCCATTTACCTCTTTCCTCATTTTTATTTATTTGCCGAAAACTTCTATGTTTCCCTTCATTTCAAGAGTATTTGCCTTTACTTCGTTGAACATAGAGTAATTGTCGTTAAGTCTCAGATAATTCCAACACTGGGACATCCTGGGACTGTGTTGATGATTATCATTTCATCAAGTTGTTGAGATTTTTCCTATTCTTTGTCATTTTCTTTCCTTCTTTTCTTTCTTCTCTTTTCTTTCTCTCTCTCTCCCTTCTTCCCTCCCTCCCTCCCTTCCTTCCCTCCTTTCATTTTTTAGTGTTTTAGAATTATTTCAGAATATTTTTCAGGGAAGCCAGGTGTGGTGGCTCACACCTGTCATCCTAGCACTCTAGGAGAACAAGGTAGGAGGAGCCCTTGAACTTAAGAGTTCAAGACCAGTCTGAGCAAGAGGGAGACCCTGTTTCTACTAAAAGGAGAAAAAATTATCTGGGCATGGTAGCAGGTGTCTATAATCCCAGCTACTCAGGAGGCTGAGGCAAGGTGATTGCTTGAACCCATTGATCCCAGGAGTTTGAGGTTGCTGTGAGCTAGGTTAATGCCATGGCACCCTAGCCTGGGCAACAGAGTGAGACTCAGTCTCAAAAAAATCCCCCCAAGACAAAAAAGAAACCAAAAACAACAACAACAAAACCCCAGAACATTATAGGGGTGCGTAGTCTATCTTATATAAACAGCTTTTGTGCAGTAATCCAGGTGCCCTCCCCTGGATAGTGTGCTGTGAACCCAGCAGGTGTGAATTCACCCATTCGCTTCTAGCCCCCACCTGTGTGACTTCTGTTGAGTTTCACTACCACGTGTGCACGTAAGTGTTGATGGATTAGTTCCAGTTTCATAGTGAGTATATGTGGGGTTTTTTTCCATTCTTGTGATATTTCGCTTAGAAAAACAGCCTCTAGTTCCATCTAGGTTTTTTTAAAAAAGGTATTCATTCACTGTTGTTGTTTTTTTTTTAATAGCTGAGTGGTACTCCATAGTATACATATACCACATTTTATTAATCTATTTGTGTATTGATGGGCGCTGGCTTGGTTACACCTCTTCCTGATTGTGAATTGTGCTACAATAAACATACAAGTGTAGGTGTCTTTTTGATAAAATGCCTTTTTTTCCTTTGGGTAAACACGCAGTGGTGGGCCTGCTGGATCAAATGTAGGTCTGCTTTCAGCTCTCTGTGGTATCTCCATAGGTTTTGCTCAGAGGTTCTGCTAGTTTTCAGCCTTGCCAGCAGTGTGTAAATATTTCTTTTTCTGCACAGCCATGGCAGCTTATATCGTTTTAGGACTTTTTGTTAAACGCCACTCTCACTGGGGTTAGGTGATATCTCATTACGGTTTTGATTTGCATTATCCTGATGATTAAAGATGTTGAACATTTTTTAATATGCTTAATTTTTTTTTTTTTTGAGACAGAGCCTCAAGCTGTCACCCTGCATAGAGTGCTGTGGCATCACAGCTCACAGCAACCTCCAATTCCTGGGCTCAAGCGAGTCTCCTGCCTCTGCCTCCCAAGTAGCTGGGACTACAGGCGCCAGCCACAATGCCTGGCCATTTTTTGGTTGCAGCCGTCATTGTTGTTTGG
>CAUYRH010063752.1:0-10331 GCA_963574655.1 Perodicticus potto | reverse complement strand
ATTGACCATCTCATTAGCCAAAAGCAGGCCCATAGTTTCCTTTGAAATACTGGTAAGTTTGTTGATTTAACTTTATTTGTTCTTCATTTTAAATATTGTATTTGTTCCCGTTTTGTTTTTTTACTTCAAAATAAGATATGTACAGTGTGCATAAGAATTTGTTCATAGTTCTTTTTTTAAACTGTAGTCTGGCCCGCCCATGGTCTGAGGGACAGTCAACTGGCCCCCTGTTTAAAAAGTTTGAGGACCCCTGCTATAGAGGGAGGAAGTGATTTTCTGGTTCCTTGTCTTTTCTCCTGCACACTGGTGGCAGGGGAGAGGGGGCACTTTCTAGCTTCTCTTCAACACTACAAACTAAATTTGTAGCATCATCTTGTAATAAGTGTTTTTTTATTCTCATGACACACTGAAAGGATTTCATGGCACTCGTGCCCTTGACTATTTTTTGAGAGAAAAAGGTAACATTTGAAATTGGAGAAAACCTTAAGTATTTAGAGGTTTTGATCAGACTTACTGTCAAGTATAAATCTTCTATTAAGTAGCATAGCTGTGGAATGAGGGAGTCAAGCATGAAACCCGAGGTAACATTAGATAGAAGACCAAATAAAAAGATGTGTGGTTTTTAAACCCCATTTCTTAAGGTATCTTAACATGTCTGAACCATGCCTCAGCCTATTTTGTCAGTTACAGCTAGAACTTTTCCTTTATATATATATTAGTAGTAAATTCCATTTTTACAAAATACACATGTATTTCATGATTTTTTATTGTGAAAAGGGAATATTTTCATTGTTCCAGAAGTAAAAAAATAATCATGAAACTAAAGGGGAAATGCCACAATCCAAAGACGATAATCATGATATTTCCTATAGGGTTGTTTATGTGTTTTTGGGAATGGGGAAGGGTGACATGCTTCAGAAAGCCAAGATCAAGACATGTGCTGTTTTTATTGCTCTCTGGGACTCATGGTCTCTAAGATGTGTGGTCCAGGAATCCATGGCAGAATTCTTTCCCAACAAGGAAAGAAATGATTCTTCCCACTATACTATGTAATGGTCCCATCTCTAGAAAATCAGGCACATTGAACTGATAGCATGTAAAATGACTTCAACTTTTCAACCTTAATCTGCATGGATTTGCATATTCATAGTTCCCTAGTGACTCAGCAGCAAACTTTCTCCTCCTAATTTTGGCCTAACTGCCAGGTTCCTGATCTCTTTTTTGTTCTAGAGAAGATTCCCCCATGAGATTATTTTTATACTCAAATCTAAATATACTCACAGGTTTTTGGCATACATTTCCTTTTCTAGACAGAAGCTATTGATTATACTCCAAGACTATAACATATTCTCTACTTTTCAATATATAGAAAATGGGAAAAATGAGATTTGAGTAAGAAAGAATGCTAAGGTAAGAAGTGAAGCTAAAACCTAGACTAGAATAGTAACACTACTTGAAGTAAGACTTCCCAAATAAGTGCTTTTCATTTATAACTAGTAATTTCCACACCCCTTCCAAGTTATTTGTGCTGAGAATTCATTATCCCAACTTGCAGCATAAAGGGTTTGAAAACCACAAAGATAATGAACTCTATTCTGGAAATACAGAGTTAAATTTAAAATGACAAATCACTTACTAGAGATACGTTACATTAGATTTTGCTGGAGATGGAAAATGAATGCAGTAGCCTTCACCTTCATATCCTGGACTATCCCTGCCACACCCTCTAGAATTCCCATTTGGGGTCTTGAAACAATATTCAATTTGAACATATGGTACATGTACAAATAGCTTCTAAGCCTTTTGATGTTCATTGAGAGGAAGGAGTAGGGAGCTGTTTCCTGGAAGAATATGGGGCACTAGGGAGTATTAAAGAAGGAAACAATGGGAAAGGAAATGTCCATTTTTTTCACTCATTATGTTTTTGTGAAAAATGAATTTCATGAGTTTTAGGCCTTGAATGGACATGTTATAGGTTCCAATTTTGTTCCCACCACTGTCTTGGGGACCATACATAATATCTCTTTAGATTTATATTTGACAAAACAACCAATGTCCTAGTTACTTCCCCTGGTCACCTAATGGGGGGATACTAGGTTCTGTGATTACAATCTGAAAGGCCTCTTGGAACATATGTAGTTAGAAAATTTATTGAAAGGCATGATTATATCCAGTCTTATTCTTTCCACCCTCTAATTTCCCACATTCATTTTCTCCAGCTTAGGGATAGAAAATACTAGAAGAACATAATGAAGAAAACAATAACCCATCATTATCATAATTACAGCAATCAGAAATAACCTCTGTATAAATTTAAATATGTATCCACAGAATCATATGTCCACATTGTTTGACAAAGTAATTTTTTTTATTCTTTATTAAATTATAATTACATGCATTGATGCATTTAGATTTAAGACTTCTTTTACTAAGCACAGTTATTAAAAGTCTGTTGTGGATTTTACTTTCTACAACACTTTGGTTTTGTCAAACACCCTCACCTTTTTTTTAATGACCTTAATTTAAAGTATAGTTTCTCTTTCCTTCACATCTCTCGAAGTCAGCAGACTCCTCAGCTGCTGAAAAGCATTTCTACCCTTCACCTGCTGCTGCCAGTGAACTGGATGCTTCTTGAACCCAAACAGCAGGTTTCTACCCCCTTGAGATTGCTCCCGACCTGAGCTGAGATGGTGAGTGCCATACTGGGGAGTCTCCACCTGGGGAGTTTCCACCTGGGGAGTTTCAGCCCTTTAGTTTTTGTCACTAGTCCTCATACAACCATTTCTCAACTCTTGCTCAGACTATGGTGGCCATGAGGACTGGTGGGTCCTGGGGGATTTGTGAGATTCCACAGCTTGGATATTACAGGCAGGCTGCCTCCTGAGGAGAGGGACAAAGAGAATTGGAGGATAATTCTTTCTCCTCCATGTAGACTCTCTTCCTGCCCCTCCTCTCCCTCACCCTTTGCTTCCAGGTGGCCTGGGTGCCCCAGTGGACAATTGAGCTGGGGCTCTCAGGAGCAGCTTCAACTTTGTATGTCCACTACACCAAAGCTTCCACAGAAAAAGCAACTCACACTTTTCCTCTTAAAGACCTGCAGTTGACCAAGGAAGTTTAGACTCTGAGCTCTTTACCATCCAGCCCTCCCCAATGCTGCCCACTTGGCTGCTCCAGTGAGTAGAGCCTACCCCAAAGTGGAGGGACATTAAGCCTGCTTGAGCAAATTGGGACCTGCTTCTCCCTGGCAGGGTCAGGGATTAAATTTAGGGGACCAAGGGACAGGCCCACAGGCCAGATCCAATTCCCCTAGGACTCAATCATGTTGGTTGGGAGCACAGAGGGAAGATTTGTGAACTAATTTTGGCAGGTGAGGGAGCCAATATGAACAGACCTGGGAGGACAGTATAATGTGGATCTGAGTCACAGCACACTTGTGGAGGTCTCCTTCCCAAATAGGAAATCCATGCTTTCAGTCTGGAGTAGTATCCTGTGGGCAGGTAAGCTCCCAGCCCATAGTGACATTGCTGGAGAGCTCAGCTACTTTGAGCTGATGCTTGCAGCCAGACACCAGAAGACTTTGTGGAAAGGGAAGGGGGAGAAGAGCAACCCCCCTCTCCATACCATTCTAGGAATCCCAGATAGCCCCTTCTTCACAAGCAGACTTTCTGGCTTCATAGGGCCCCTTCAGTTCCTCCCTGGTGGCTTTACCCAGCCACCTGGAAGCTGACACTTGACCTCTGGGGAAAAACTATTGTGTCTACCTTAGTGGAGTCTGAGGGACAGGCTTGCCCAACCCAGCCCCACCCACCTCATTCCCCCAAATGCCTCTGCTGCGGTAGAGAATAAGAAATCCACTGGGAGTTCCAGGGTGTTACCTACAACCTGGGGCATTCAAGTGCTTCTCCTGAGGGGCTGGAGCCAATCACAGGTTCCAGAAAACAATGCTGCAGCTGGCTCTTTCCTATAAGTGTCACCTACTTGCAGGGAGGACAACTTGTGCATCTCAGTACAGCATTTACTGACTCAATCACTTAGCGTGGGGCAGATGCTAACCAACAAGCACCCCCTAGTGTCTCAGGATTAAACTGGGCATCCCATTATAATTCATATTGTTATGAAGACCACAAGGCTGGGAAAGAGAAAGGATTTCAAAGACTTCCATTTTCCCTTGTCAACAGGAATCGAGAAATCTGATCATACACACAGCATACCACCACACATAGCACACTACCACTGCAGCTCACAAATAACTAGCAATTAAGAAAACCACTGGACTATCTATGTATATCTATAACTAAGGTGTCCATCCAGAAACTAGAACCACATCAAAGTACCCAGAAGCAAAGCTGAAGGTCTTTACCCAACATATGCTACAGACATTCTAAAGCGTGAGTTCAGGGAGAAAAAAAACCCTGTATAAAGAAAAGAAAATATGAAAACAAGAAATGACAGCTGCTATAGATGAGAAGAAATCAGTACAAGCACACTAGTCATAGGGAAAATCAGAGTGAAAGACACTCTTCACAAAGGAGCACACCAGCTCTTTAGTAATGGATCCCAACTGAAATGAAAATACAGAAATGACAGATAAAGAATTCAAAATATGAAGTGTAAGGAAGCTCAATGAAATCCAATTAAAAATGGAAAGCCAACTTAAACCAGAAAATCAATTTAGGAAATGAATAAAAAACTTACTAAAGAGATAAATATACTTAAGAAAAACAAAACAGAACTTCTGAAAATAAAAAATTATTTTAAGGAAATACAAACATAGTGCAAAGTTTTAAGAATAGGCCAAGCAGAAGAAGAATTTCAGAGCTGAAGACAACTCTTTTAAATTAACCCAGACAGTCAAAATAAAGAACAAAGAATTGAGAGGAAGGCAGAAGGTCTATGAAAAATAGGAGATTGATTATATCTTAGGCCACAGAACAAGTTTCAGCAAATTCAGAAAAATAGAATGCACACTATGCATATTCTCAGACCACAGTGTGATAACACTAGAAATCAGTTCCCAAAGAAAACTAAAATCCACACAAAGTCATGAAAATTAAACAACCTGACACTGCATAGTAATAATTTATGGGTCAATGATGAAATTAAAGTGTAAATGAAAAGATTCCTTAAACAAAGACAAAAGGAATGCAAGCTTTCAAAATATATGTGATATAGCAAAAGCAGTCCTAATGGAAAATTCATAGCCCTAAATGTCTACATCAAAAGGACAAAAATCCCAAATTATCAATCTTACATCATGTCTCAAAGAGCTAGAAAAAGGTGAACAAACCAAATGCAAAGGCAGCAGAATAAAAGAAATAACAGAGTTCAAAGTAGAACTAAAAGAAATGGAAACAAGAAAAAATACAAAGGATCAGTGAAACAAAAAATTGGTTCTTTGAAAAGATAAAAAAAAACAGGTAGACCATTAGGTAGTACCAGAAATAGAAGAGAACTCAAATTACCTCAATCAGAATTGAAAAAGGAGTCATCACAACTGATACTACAGAAATATGGACAGTCCTCCATGAACACTATGAAAATCTCTATGCAAACAAACTAGAAAATCTAAAGGAAATGGATAAATTCTTGGAAACACACAATCTCCCAAGTCTGAATCAGAATGAAAGAGAAACCTGAACAGAACAATAATGAGCAGTAAGTTTGAAGCAGTAATAAGAATCCCACCCACAACAAAATAAAACCCCAGGACCAGATTGATTCCAAAGCTGAATTCTACCAGACCTACAAAGAACACTGGTACTTATCCTACACAAGCTATTCCATAACATCAAGCAGGAGGGACTCTTCCCTAATGCAGCTGTGAAGCCAGTATCACCCTGACACAAAATCCAGGAAAGGACATAACTCCCCGCCCCCCCCCAAAAAACTATAGACTCATATCCCTCATGAATATAGATGCAAAAATTCTCAAGAAAATACTAGCAAAGTGAGTTGAACAGAACATCAAAAAGATAATCCACTATTATCAAGTGAGTTTCATTCCAGGAAAGCAAAGTTGTTTAACATATGCAAATTAATAAATGTGATTCATTACATAAAAAGAAAAAAAAACATAGACCATGTGATCATCCCAATAGATGGTGACAAAGAATTTGGTAAAATCTAGCACCATTTCATCATAAAAACCCTCAACAAAGTAGGCATAGAAGGAATATACTTCAAAATTATGAAAGCTGTTATGACAAACCCACAATGAAAATGTTGAAAGCATCCCTCTTAAGACCTAGAAAAAGAAAGGGTGCCCACAGTTACCAGTTCTATTCAACATAGTACTGGAAGTCCTAGCCAGAGGAATAAGGCCAGAGAAGGAAATAAATCACATTCAAATAGGAAAATAAGATGTCAAATTATCTTTCTTAACTGAAGATATGACCTTGTATTTAGAAAATCCTAAAGACTTTGGCAAAAGAATCCTGGAAATGACAAATACATTCATCAAAGTCTCAAGTTACAAAATCAATATTCACAAATTAGTATCATTTTGATACTAAAAACAGTCAAGCAGAGAGTCAAATCAATGATTCAATACTAACAGTAGCTACAAACAAAAACAAAACACATAGGAATATATTTAACAAAGGAGGTAAAAGACCTCTATAAGGATAACTACAAAACGCTGATGGAAGAAATCACACTAACACAAACAAATGGAAAAACATACCTTGCTCATGGATTGGTAGAATCAACATCATTAAAATGTCCATACTGCCAAAGTGATTTGCAGAAACAAGGTAATCGCCATCAAAATTCCAGTGTCATATTTCATAGTTATAAAAAAATGATAATCCTAACATGTATTTGGAAGAGCTGAAGACCAAATAGCAAAAACAATTTTAAGTAGAAGAAGTAAATCTGGAGGCATCATATTACCGGAGTTCAAATTATACTATAAGGCTAAAATAGCCTGTACCTGGTTTAAAAGTAGAGAGGTAGACCAATGAAACAGAATAGAGAATCCAGAAATAAAACCATCTACCTACAACCAATTGATCTTCGATAAAATAGATGACAACATACACTAGAGAAAGAATGACGTATTTAATAAAAGGTGCTAGAAAAACTGAATAGCTACTTGCAGAAGAATGAAGCATTATCCTTATCTCTTGCCATAATCAAAATCAATTCAAGATGGATTGAAGACTTAAATACAAGGCATGAAACCATAAAATTTCCAGAAGAAAGTATAGGAAAAACATTTTAAACATTGGCTTAGGTAAAGAATTTATGACTAAGACTCCAAAGGCAAATACAGCCACAAAAATAAATGTGAGTTAATTAAAAAGCTTACAGGAAAGGAAATAACCAACAGAGTGAATGGACAACCTAAGGAATGCTAGAAAATACTTGCAAACTATATATCTAACAAAGGTCTGATATTCAGAATCTACAAGGAAATCAGCAACAAAAAACCACCCCAGCAAACGGTAGGCAATAAACATGAACAGAAATTTTTGAAGGATAGAAATATGAAAAAATGAAAAAATATGAAAAAATGCTTAAAATCACAAATGATTAGGGAAACACAAATTAAAACAACAATGAGATACCACCTAACCCTCTCATTAAGAAGTCAAAAAACAATAGATGCCAAGAGAAAGAAAGCTTATACTCTGTTGGTGGGATTACAAAGTAGTAAAACCTCTCTGGAAACTATTATAGAGATTCTTCAAAGAAATAAATGTAGACCTATCATTCAATCCAGAAATCTCACTACTGGGTATGTACCCAAAGGAAATGAAGTCATTTTACCAATAAGACACCTGCACTTGAATGTTTATCATAGCACAATTCATTATTACAAAGATGTGAAATCAGTCCTAGTGTCCTTCAATTCATAAATGCATAAAGAAAATGTGGTAAATATATACCACGAGTACTACTCAGTCATGGAAAAGAATGAAACAATGTCATTTGCAGCAATGTGGGGGGAACTGGAAACCATTGTCCAAAGTGAACCATCTTAGGAATGAAAGACCAAATACCATATGTTCTCATTAAAAAGTAAGTGGGAATAATTGATGGGTACACATGGGCACAAAGCGATATAAAGAACATGAGAAACTAAGAAGGGGGCAGAGTGGGATATAAACTTACCTACCAGGTATAATGAACACTATCCTGGTAACAGGCATAACAAAAGCCCTGACTTAAGCATTAAACAAGATATCCTTGTTAGAAAACATTTGTACCCCCTTAATTGCTATTTTGAAATTCAAAAAATAGTTCCTTGTCTTCAAAATCCCATTCTTCCCTTTTCCCACATGTTCTCCCTGTTCAAGATTCCATTTCTCAGCTTCCCATGTTGGCTAGATGTAGTCATGTGCCTAAGTTCTCACTAATGGGATATGAGGGAAAGAGAAAAAGCTCTGGTTTGTGAGACTTAACATTGCTCCTTCTGAACATCTTCTTTTGACCCTTCTTGCAGGCCAGCTGAAATTGCTGAGATCCAACTTTGCCCTTGTATGTGTGGAAAGTGGCCCATGACAAGAGCCAGCAGCAAGATAGAAGGAAACTATGCTCTTGAGTGATTTAGAGGAGTGGGGCCACCCACCCACTTTGGACCGCCTATCTCAAAACAATTACATGAGCAGAGAAGCAAACCTCTAATTTAAGCCATTGTCTTTATAAAAAATGCTGTTTGAGATCTCTGTCTTTCAGCAGCTTAGTCTCTAAATAATAAAGAATTACTGATCTCATTTTACAGGTCAAGAAAAGTAAGGCTCAGGGGAAAGTCACTAATGTGTTGGGATTTTCCCATCATCCCCTCCGGGCTCAGCACCATGTATTTCCACTGAAACACAATGAGCCCCTAAAGAGTGGGACAGAACAAAACTGATAGGGCCTTTGATCAGAGAACACTCTCTCCTATGTGATCCAGTCAAAACTCTTTAATCTTTCTATATCTGGATCTCAGATGAGCAACTTTTTGTCTTGCAGTTCTCAAGAGGTTTGCTTTCCCCAAACAACCTTTCCTGAGTGTAAGAGGTTCAAGGAGAGCTCAGTGCAGGCATCACTCCAGCTTGTTTCACTACCTCTGAGGAGCAGCAGTGGAGGAAAGGACCCTTTTTATGGCATGAATTCCTCATTAGTCCTTGTCTCTTAGGGAATGTATTATTCTTTTAGTATGTTCTACTAAATCTAAATAAATATAATCAACACTTAAATTGTGTTCTGCGGATCAAATAGCGCAGCCATAAACAGATAATCTTCTTGCACAAAATGACTAGGGATCCTTGAGAAGTCAATAAGGCAAAAACCTAGAAAGTAAATGGAGACAAATGGGAAACCAGCTGGAAGAAATCAAACAGGCAAAGCTGGTGGGTTTGCTTGTGTCTGGGAAGATGAACCACAGCAGGAAGCACTGCACATTTTCACAAAAGCAAGATCTATAAATAGGCTTTGACTTTAGCTAAATACATGACTTGCTTAAAAAGAGCTGGTAGCTGGGAAATGGTTGAACTAATAGCATCAAGACCAATTCTGAAAATGTTTTCTTATTCTTAGCCTCTTTTTACGTTCTCTGAGAATTATCAAATAACCAGTGGCAGATGGTCTGGCATCTAGGTGTAATCCTATATGGTGTGAGGTGTGGCATGATTGGTCATTTCCCCACAGTAGCAGTTAATAAAGGAATTCTCATTAAAAAAAAATGCCTGTTGAGTAGCTGTAAAACAGGTAAGGGGTGAGTAGACCTTCAACAAACTGTCCCATATTTGGACAAAAGCAACCACTGGGCCAAAAGCCCTAAATACGCCAATGCACATCTGTAGACACTCAAAAGCTCAAAAATTGAATCATATCACCTGGAACACATCCTTAGGTAACACAGTTTTGCATCCAGCAACTCCATCACTTTTTTCCAAAAAGCCTGCCTTACTGTTATAGAAGTAGATCTCATTATGTCTCCATTCATCCTGTTTTGGCAGGATTTGTTAGGACCAAAAATAAATAATTTCTCCTTTTTATTTTGTGTCTCTAAGAATGTTTCAAAAGTTGTAGTCAAAGTATACATATATGCCCCACACCCCCCTCCTAAATTCAAACTCAGCTGGGTATACTATACTTCACCTGGAAACTCGAGGGAGGGAAACAAAAAGATTAGCATTATCACACTGAATCGTGGAGATACTTTTAAAGTGTCATGGGTTGAGGCAAAGACATATAAGCCTTTGCAATAATGCTACATGGATGTTATGAACATATACTTGTTAAATCTGTCTGGAAGATCATATACTCGAAGGGATAATATCCCAAATCATTTCTCTACAAAGATGATTGCCTCTTACAAACTAAGAATGGGACTAGAAAGT